>PVHX01017275.1:0-40608 GCA_004024805.1 Geosciurus inauris | reverse complement strand
CTTAAAAACAGCACACTACAGTAAAGCAGCCACTTCAATGTTTATAGCAGCACAATTTACAATTGCAAAACTGTGGAAGCAACCCAGATGTCCTTCAATAGATGAATGGATAAAGAAACTGTGGTACATATACACAATGGAATATTATTCAGCAATAAAAGAGAATAAAATTATGGCATTTGCAGGCAAATGGATGGAATTGGAAAGCATTATGCTAAGTGAAGTAAGCCAATCCCAAAAATACAAATGCCGAATGGTCTCTCTGATTAGTGGATGCTGATGAATAAGGGAGGTGGGAATGGGAAACATAAGAGAAATAGAGGAACACTGGACGCAACATGGGGGAGGTGGGGACAGGAAAGGGGAATGGGTATAGTAAAGATGGTTGATTGAGATCGTCATCACTACCCTTGGTGCATGTATGAAAACACAATTGGTGTAACTTTATCTGGTTTGCAACCAGAGAAATGGAAAAACTGAGCTCTATAAATGTGCCATGACTTGAAATGCAATTAAATAAGCTAATTAAAAAAAAAAAGAAAATTACTAATTTTGGAGGTCACAGAGCTAGGTAATAAATTATTAAGTCTTCCACTAGCTTTGTTATAGATAATACCTCTGACATGTGGGTAATGATGGTAACCATTGCCTAGGTTTCTTTTTTTTTTTCTTTTTGGTACCCAGGATTGAGCTCAGGGGTACTCAACCACTGAGCCACATCCCCAGCCCTATTTTGTGTTTTATTTATAGACAGGGTCTCACCGAGTTGCTTAATGCCTCACCATTGCTGAGGCTGGCTTTGAACTCATGATTCTCCTGTCTCAGCCTCCCAAAGTGCTGAAATTACAGGCCTGTGCCACAGGGCCCAGCTCCTAGGTTTCTTTTCAGAGACCCAAAGACCACTTTTGCTGAAAGCACTAACTCTTGGGCCTACAGATGTCCCATGGGTGACTGAAATGTTGGCATCTCTATCTTCATGTTATGTCTGTCTCCTTTGTTGCATTAACTTTTTGGTCAGATTCTACTCAGCTCTGCAAGTAGACCTGTTAAACATTCGAGAAATGTTTTGTCCAAAACTATAATATAGGATTAACATGACCTAGACCTACCTGCCTAGTCTCTCCCCACTTAAAGCTAAAGACACTTATCAGCCGCCATGCCCAGACACACCAGATCATGGAATGAGTGAAATAAGTTAGCACCCAAGTTCCTGGATGATCACCTCCTATTCCCAGAAAAGACATGAATATCCCTCCCCTTTATTAGCTTCTCCCTCACCATTCCTAGATACCCTTCAACCTCCTGCTGGAGTCCAGAAGGTGATTTGTGGGCTGGGGATATAGCTCAGTTGGTAGAGTGCTTACCTTGCATGCAAGGCCCTGGGTTCTAATCCCCAGTACCACACACACACACACACACACACACACACACACACAAAGCTCCCTCTTCCCTATTCTTTGGCCACTGCATAAAGCCTTTCTTTTTTCCCAACACTCCATTCTCTGACAGTGGTTTTTCTGTGGGTTGAGCTTCTGATCCTATGAGTTATTTAAGCCACTAAATTTATGGTAATTTATAACAGCAACAACAGAAAACTAATACAATGTATATCTGTCATTCTCTCTTTCTGAGAGACTTTTGGGAGGGAGGGGACAGGATATAAGACTTGGAATTATCTTAACCATACTTCTGGGGACATAATAGAAACACAATACCATAAACATTTGCTGACTGAACGGAACTAAAATAGAACAGAAAGGCTGAGCAAGGAACACAGATGAGGATCACCTCTGGAAAAATTCCAGGCAGTTCTCAAGGAGTACTGTGCTAATGGCTGTGGATCAGGGAACTAGAGGAGGATACAAATCTAAGACTTATTGCCAGAGACAGAAGCCAAGTTGTTTTCCTTCCTCATGGGATGGATGCTGAAGGTGGAAGGGGTTGCTACACCCCTTTAAACACTAGCTACACCCCCTTTAAACGCCTTTAAACACTTGGAAGAGGAGAGCCAAGAAAAAAGAATTCACTATGCCAGGAAATGTCCTGCTCTTTCCAGCCTCTCCAGAAGGTGCTGTTAAGACAAAGAAAGCCCTTGGGGAGTACTAGGAGGCCCTTCCTTTCACTGAGAGTTCTAAGGCCACCAGAATTGTAATTTCCACTACATTGGACTATTGGAATTTCCAGGATCCTGAAGTCATTTGGTCATTCTCTGAAGTTTGCTATAGTGGGAGTTAATCAATGCTATCTTTGGTGTGAAAATGATCATTCCTCCCAAAATGTACTGACTACATTCCTTGGTCTTGACATAAATGAATACCAAAACAATAGGCATAGCTGGGTGCTGTGGCACATGCCTGTAATCCCAGCGGCTTGGAAGGCTGAGGCAGGAGGATCGCGAATTCAAAGCCGGCCTCAGCAAAAGTGAGGAACTAAGCAACTCAGTGAGACCCTGTCTCTACATAAAATACAAAATAGGACTGGGGATGTGGTTCAGTGGATCTGAGAAGAGACTCCAATAAAGAATATGCCTAAGTGGAGCACACCTGGAATCCCAGCCACTGCAGAGGCTGAAGCAGGAGAATGGCAAGTTCCAGGCCATCCTGGGTAACTTAGCAAGACTTGTCTCAATATGAAAAACATAAAGGGCTGAGAATGTAGCTCAGTGGCAGTGTCCCTGGAACTGCAAAAAAAAAAAAAAAAAGTATATAAAGAACTCCTACACGTGAATCAAACAGCAAAAGATACTGGAATGGTCAACAGCACATGCAAAGGCAGTTAAAGTTAGCTACTGGAGAAACATAAACTAAAATAATGGGTTACCACTACCTGCTCAACAGGATAACTAAAGTTTCAAAAGACTGATAATGCTAAGCGCTGTTGAAATGCAGAATAATTGGAATTCTCAAACTTTGCTGGTGAAAATGCAACATTGCGCAAGCAACTACTCTGTGAAATACCACTTAACAGTTTCTTGGTTAAATATGTCTACCTTCTGACCCAGCAATTCCACTACTACTGAAGAGCAATGAAAGCATAAATCCAAAAATTTATACTAGTGCTCATAGCACATTATGCCTAAAAGCCAAAGCTTACAAATAACTCAAATGTCCATCAGTAGTTAATGTTTGTACAAGATGACAGATGTACTTAACGACTCTCAAAAAAAGTTTCCATAAAGGAACCTAGAGGGACACAAAAGAATATGTGTTGTGTGATTTCATTCATATTATGTTTGAAAGCACAAAGGCTGTTTCAAGAAGCCAGCCTGCCTCTGCTCAGGTTATCATAACTCTTAAAAATTTCCTAAATGAGGTAAACCATACGTTATCAATGCATCTCTATATTCCTTCATGTAGGACAAAGCGCTCTGCACCTCAGACGCTCAGCGAATGTCTGTAGGATGAACCCGCTACCTTTCACTCAGATAAGTTATGCGCCTCGCTGGAAAAGCGACCTCGATAGGAAAGGGGGGTCCTTGTACTAAATCTGTAATAATCACACATCTCTCCTTCTCGCCTCACAACACAAGGTGGGTGATGAATCTAATCAAAGCCGAAGCCTCCGAACTAAGAGGGGAAATATACTCATTTACACCACGGACTAGCATCTACCTCAGACTGCCGAACCCTCGCGCCCAGCCCGGCACTGCGCACGCACATGCGCCCACACTCCGCCCCGCCCCGCCGGCCGTGCGCTTGCGCTCTCGCGTCGTCAGCCCCGCGCAAGCGCAGAGCAGGAGGGCGACAGCGTACCTGCGCAAAGCCAGAGGTGGATACCTTTTTCTTTTTACTGGCGCCGTAGCCCCCGCCGCTGCTGCCATTGTAGGAAGGGCTAGCTGGCCTCTTCTTGCTGTTCCGGGCTATCCCGGGGGTGGAACTGGCTGCCACAATTGGAATTTGAGCCGCCATCCTACCCAGTCTTTCTCCTGCTCCCCCCTCCCCCTTTCCCAGGGCTGGCTCTGGAACTTCCGGCTCGTTGTTACTTCCGTCTTGATGCTTGAAAACCTGGTCTGGAATCCCACAGCTTTTGCTAACCTCTCTTGGTCGAATCTAAAAGGCGGAGCTCGGAGTAGTTCATTCGGTCGGAGCCGGAAGGTGTCAGCCTGGCGGTGCCTTGCTTCCGAGCCTGGGTGTTGGGGCATGTGCCTGGAAATCCCCAGTGAATATCTGACCTTTTTAAAATAGGCTTTTAAGAATTAATGATCGTGTTGCCTTTTCTCACGTTAAGTCAGAAGATTGGTTACTTTTGATGTTTGTAAGAATGAAGGTAGTCTAGGGCTAAGGACGTAGCCAGTAGTAGAATGCTTTCCTGGCAGACACGAGGCCCTTAGTTCAATCCCCTGTACCACAAAAATAAAAATAAAAGAAAATGTAGGGGCTGGGGCTGTAGCTCAGTGGTAGAGCGCTTGCCTCACACGTGTGAGTCACTGGGTTCGATCCTCAGCACCACATAAAAATAAATAAATAAATAAAATAAACATATTAAAAAAAAAAAAAGAAAGAAAGAAAATGTAGTCCATTATCAGTGGATTAGACAGAATGCCAAGGAATTAGCATCCCCTTGGTCTCTGCCTTTCCATGCTGGAAGTGTTTCAATAGTACCCAAATTAACTTGAAAGGTAGAGTGTTTCTTAACCTTTTGGGGGTCAGAGGCCTGCTTGAGCATACTACCCTTCCTTCCTTTCCTTTAATCCTCCCACTAAATGAATATAGATAAAATTTTATAACAGATTTCAGGAAGGTCACAAATCTGCTAAAACCTATTTATTAATCTCTGTGCCCCACCCCATTATTCTTTGCCTCATACTACCCTATACTTCTTCAGAACCTATATGGAATCAAACTACATGATTTATAGTTGGATGGTTACTGCCCTTTTGGCTCCAACTAGAATGTAATCTCTGAGGAGAGGGCAAGTTATGTCGTACTCATTTGTCTATTCAGTCACAGTGACATGCAAGTTATTGGTGCATTGTAATTATGTTCGAATGAAGTAAATAATAAATGAATGAACTTCCTGCAGTGACTAGTTGGAAACTAAAGTGACATATGAGTCTAGATATTTGAAAGAAGGCGGCTATAGAAAGACTTAAAGGTAAAAGAGCAGTTAAGGAAACAATTTTGTTACTGGTATCTTTTCTCCTAGAGAATGGAATCGCCTACCAGTTTTGAAATGTTTTCTGCCATACTGAATCTCTACCCCATCCACCCCTAAATCTAGGTTTTTCCTTATTCCTCATCTCAAGGGCTCATACGTTCAACTAGCCAGTCACCTAAGTGAATGGTACCCACCCATCTCCCATTCCAGTCACCCTCTCAGCTCAGCTCACCTCTTCTTCACTGCTCATGCCCTGGTGAACCCATCTCTCATGTCCAGATCCTTGCAGCAGTTTCCAAATGGGAGTTTGGGTCTCCATCTTTTCTTAATCCATCTCTGACCCCAGACCATGCTTCCCACTGGCTGCCAGAACAGGCTTTCTAAGTCACAAATCTAACTGTACCAATTATATCCCTTGGGTCCCTTTCACCTGAAGATAAAATCCAGAAATAACTTTAAGCTTGCTATATAAGGTCCTTAATAACTTGGGCCCTACCCTCATTCCTGACACTTAATGCCTTTTACTCCAGCCAAGGAACTGACTCTGTTTCCTAGAGTGTACATTGTTCTCTTTTTTTTTTTTTTTTAATATTTTTTAGTTGTAGGTGGACACAATATCTTTATTGATTTTTTTTTTTTAATGTGGCGCTGAGGATCGAACCCAGTGCCTCACGTATGCGAGGCAAGCGCTTTACCACTGAGCCACAATCCCAGCCCTACATTGTTCTCTTAACTCATACTTTTGTTTCCATCACTTCTCTTCTAGGAGTGCTTAGCTGCTTGCTCATTACCATCTGTTTTGCCTCAGTTCAGATTCTGCTTCCAATGAGAAGCTTTCTACCATCTAAATCACCTTCTTCTCCTCTCCTTCCCATTTCTATTTTGTCTATGTGTCTGAGGACATTGAGCACAGGGTGCTTTGCTGGGCTCCTTCTTGTACTGTTTATTGAGTTCAAAGACTAATTTCCTACTTTTAAGGAATCAGACAAGTGGATGCACCACCATTTGGCTTCCTGTTACTAAAGTCAGTCCTGCTTTTAAAAGATAACTTTCTTTTTGAAAGAAATATCTTTCAAAAATATCTTTCATATCTGAAACACTACCATACAGCCACCCAACCACTGGTTACTTCTTTGATAGAATTCTTCTTTTACCAAATGGTTTCTAATGCTATTACAGGTTTTTCAAAATATACATTACATAGTCACATCCTCTTGAAGATACGTATTTTAAAAGTTTCCCAGATGTTCTCATGAGAAGCCATGTTTGGAAACAGGCTCTTCATGCTCAGTCCTTGCACACTGAGCGCTTCCTGATGTCCAAGGCACTTTGTCCTTCTCAGTTTATATTCTCCTCAGCCATATACCAACTCCTGGGGCCTAAATTATTATCTAATGGAGACTACTTTCCATGTGCAGCTCTTACCCGATTCATTCTCCAAAGATACATTCCCAGATATAAAATTCCCCACCCAGATACATAATAAATGCAAATGCTTACAGGCCTTTTGTACTCAGCATAACAAAACAATTCATCATCCTTCCTCTCCTCCTTCAGTGTTTCCTATATCAGGAAATTCCACAATTATCTACTAATTGTTCAAGGTAAGAAGCTGGGAGTCATGCTTGATTCCTCCTCTTCATATGCCTCCACACCATGACCCTGTTCTGGCCACCATCATCTGTCTCTCTTGGACTGTCACATTGCCTTATGAGTTGTTTCACTGCTTCCACTGTTGATCCAGATGATCTCTTTGAAGATAATACTGCAGTTTTCAGATCATGTCCCCTGCTTGAAACACTTCAGTGGCTTATTGTAGACCCTAGGATGAAACCCAATGTCCATAACACGGTTTCAAAGGCCTTCAGAGCATGCCATCTCTCCAGCCTTGCCTTTGCCCCAGGTCTCTGCACTCCTGCTCCATTTTCACTTTTGTCAGTTCCAACAACCAGCTATGTGCCTTCATTGCTCAGGGCCTAGAGACTCATTGTTCCTGCCTAGAAGCTGCTTTTCTCCCAACACCATCCTCCTACAGTCTCATTAATTTCCACTTACCCTTTCTGTCCTGGTTGACATGCAATGTTTTTATCCTTTTTTAATACCTTTGGTTCAGTTCCATGTTCCCATCAGTCACAGTTATCCAGTATCCCTTGATTGCCTTTTATAGTAATTACTGAGGATAAAGATAATGGACTATTCTTAGTTCCTGCTTTCAGGAGCCTCCCATCTAGTAGGAAAGGAGAGATATTTATTTGTCTTCTTTGCTGGATATAAACTCCCTGTGGGCAGTTGCCACAGTCATCAAGCATTGAGTGGTAGAGCACCAAGAGATGGTAGCAAAAAAGAGCATGAGAAAAATGCTGGAGGACATCCATGCAAGGGAGCAAAGGCTTTGAGCTGGCAAGAAACCTATTCCATATCTACCTTGACAGCACCAATCACTGCCCAGTGTTGGCACAAAAGGGGACTCCATACATCTTGTGGCATTTGTAACTCACATGTTTCTGTATGCACTGGTATAGATTAATTAGAACTGATGACCCATGTTCTGCTAGCTAACATATTGAGACAGGACCTAAGCCTCCTCCAAATTCCTTCCCAAGTTAGGCCTGAGAACTTGCAAGGCATGTCTCACCTTTGCAGCAGTGTGAGCCCTTTTGTGTACTTCCTCTTCATCAAGCACTTGAGTCTTTCACCAGTGCCATGCTTCCTCTGCCAGAGTTTGCTAGAGCCCCCTTACTGAGATACATCAATTATGCGGTCTCAGCCAAAGTCTTGATCTCAGTTAAGACTTAAGGATTATACATGAATAATGTACTTGTTAAGCTACCCTGTATCATCTGAGACATAGAGTGCCTAGTTCATTGTTTCTCAAAAATCTCAGGAAACAGGGTAGATATTTGGGATCATGGGTCTGCTGGATAGAAGGGACACTGTGCATCTTCTCTAGAGAATATGCATGAAGTATACTAGCAATTGCTTGCCATATAAAAAATGGCTGCTGCAATTGATAAGAGACTTGATTGTGGGAAAAATCCTTGAAGCTCAGTCAGGACCCTCTAAACCCCCAACTCAGAGCCACTGCAAGAGACAGCACATTGTGCATTGCATGTTCTGAGCTATGGGATAAGCAGCCAAAAACAAACCCACTGCAACAAGAAGCTAATGGAGTCTCTCAGAAATTATCACAGCCTTCTCAGGAGTGTGACAGTGGTGCTTGTTTATGGGATACCTCTTTGAAGAATCTTCTTGAAGTAGCCTGTGTTTTCTCCATCACAGACCAAAGTATGTGTGAGGTAAATACCTGTGGATCATAGGCTTACTTAGGCAGAGATAGTTTCTTCATTATTTTCAGAGTACTGCAGGCCCTCTGTGAGTCTGCTGAGTTCCTTCTCTGTTAAACAATATATATTTAGAAGGAGAGAGATGGGGCCAGTGAGGGCTGTGAACAGGTCTTTGCTCATTTAGTTATTTGCTGATTTCTCACCTTACAGATGCATGGAAGTATTTAAAGGCACGAAAGAGAGAGTGATTGAAAATAGGCCTGACCTTAACATTTGATGGGTCTAGGGCAAGATTATAAATGGGGGCCTTGTTATTTAAATTTACAAATCAAGCTAATAAACTATAAACTAAAATGTGGTCTACTCTTCTACCTTGGGAAATATACCTTCATGGATCAGGAGGCCAAAGTTGGATTAAAAATGCTCAAATTCCTTCGAGTTCTGCTCTGGACATCATAGTGTAGTCAGAGCTGTTTTGGCCCCAGCCACCCTCTCTTTCATCCCTTGCTCCTCAGGGAATCACGAGGGGACTTGTGTTCACACACATGGAAATCCAACCCACATATCCAAGTTTCATCCATCCTCCAGCACACCCACCACTGACCACCCCTCATGTCTTTGGGCAGGTGCCTCAAACCCAGAACAAGGGTCTCAGAGTCTTTACAAGGATACAGAGCCATCTGGGCAGGGGATTCTGAGGTTCTCAGAACCCAGAGAACATTTTCAAAGCAGGACCCTGGCCCCATGTGGACACCCTTCCCTGTCTCCAGACTCCTTGCTCAGCACAGAAGGGCACAGCCAGAAGGGAGCCCTCTTGCCCAGGCCAGTGTGAATGTGGCCTATAGCCTGTGCTGGAGTCCTGAGAAGGCCACAAATAAGGAACCTGACTGAGCGTCCAGGAAGTCCATCTTCCCTTTCAGCTAGGCTGGGAGAGGGACCCAGAAAGAGATACATTTTTAATTGAGAGGGCAGGGAGTTGATATGATCTCCAAGTTGTAGTCATGGCTTTTGCAGGGACAGGGAAGGGGAGGATGCAACTTCACCTGCTAGGTGGAGGGAAGGTGGCAGAGGCTTTGGAAGGGTCATGGGCAAGATTTGGAAAAACTGCCCTTTAACAGTACCATGAGAGAAGGCTGAGAAGGGACCTATGAAAAACTTCCTGGCAGTGCCAAATGGTATGTCCACTTGGGCAGGTTGGGCACAGCTCAACTCCAGAGTGCCCTTTGTAGCAACTATAATGCGAATGGCAGCCCCCGGGGGTCAGGCACTGTGCCTCTTGCACAGACATACCTGGCATACCCATGTGCACACAATCTTCTCTCTGAATTTTAGCCTTAACAGGTAATATTGTTTTGCAAAGTCTGAATGAAAGAAAATAGTTTTATGGGCCCCTTTGCTTAATGGAATTACTTCTTAAATCCATGTGTGTTAAGTAAACACCAATTTAGTACTACATATACAGCCCAAAAAGGCTGACGAAGGACTTCCCAAATAGTGGGGTACTTACCTTTCATTGTGAGAGGCAGGATCATGCTCCCAGGGTGGCATTTTCCCCACCCTTGGTATCCACCCCTGTGAATCCCTCTCTGGGCACTGGTCCTTTCCTCCTCTCTTACCAAAGGTCCCATCCATTACTTAAAATGAATTATTATTTTAACACTCTTTGTGCATACCATAGAGAAAGAAAACAATTCTAATTACTATAATTCTTCTGTCTCTGAGATTTTCTCCCTTTTTTGCTCTCCTAAAACCTCAAATTTGCTAATCCTTAGGCTGTGACAATACTTGCCTTCTTAAATTGTCAGCCTGCTTTCATTTTCCCCCAGTTTCATTTCCCTAACTCTGCTGCTATGTTGTTTGTTTTTGTTTGTTTTCATTCACATGTGACAGTTTGTTTCTGTCAACTGTACAGATACATTGATACAGTTCTAGAGAAGGCCAGTCCAAAAGCTTTGGGGACAGTTGGTTATGGAACTAAACAGAGATGATGTGGAGCCTCAGAGATGTTCCTTTTCTAAGCCCATGAAAAAATCCCACAAAGACTGTGAGAGACTGAGGCCTCTTCCAAGGTACCTCTTATTCAACACTCACAAGACGTTACTGCTCTTGCTCCAAAGTAGGTGAGCCAACCAGTCCAGCACCCAGAATGTGTTCCAGCCCTGGGGACAAGGGGCAGAGCCAGCAGAGGGTGTGGCTGAGGGAGGGAGATCCATTCTGGGCAAAGAACAGTGGGAAGACTGGCTGTCAGCAGTTTTCTTCCTGGGCACAGCCCTGGAGACAACCCAGAGGTTCGTGGGACAAAGAAGTTCCCATCCCCCACCTTGTCCAAGGAAGCTGGACATTGTTTGGAAAGCAAGAAATGGAACATGCTTATAAATTTTCAAAATTTCTTTTAATCTGTAAAGACTCAAACTATATAGGATGCCCTATGTCCTAGCTTACATCTTTCCTTTCTCACTTTCACATCGGGGCACTAGAATGTTGAATGGGTTCTGATCAAGTCCAGCTGTCCTCCTCTCCATCCCAGTTCTTTCAGGGCTCTTGGAGGGCTGGATTCCACTCCTCGCCTGGCTCAGCTCCTGCCTTGGCTCTTTTGATCCCACTTACTGGACTTATGTGGCTAGTGGCTCTGGCCTTTTGCCTTGCTCCACATCTACTTTCACAACTCCCTGGCCCTGTTGCAGAGATCTTTCGGAAATGTTCTGCTTGGTTCCCCACTTGCTTGCATTAAGGAGCTGAACTTTTTACAAAGATTGGAGGTTGTCAGCGTGAACAGAAGAGTTTTTGGACTATGCTGTAATACAAAGAAGTTCTTGTAAGCAGCTGTATAAAGGGTTTTCTTCATAGGAAATGATCCAGCACCAATATAACTGTTTGTGTTCTTGTAAGTGTTGTAGCTCTTGTTGGCTTCAATTTCCCTTGGAACTAATCAATTTTGTTTACCTGTTGTCAGAGATTTGGGGGGAATAGGAGGTGGTGCTGGGGATTGAATCCAAAGGTGCTTTACCACTGAGCTACATCTCTGGTCCTTCTTGGTTTTTGTTGTTGTTATTGTTTGTTTGTTTTAATTTTTAGACAGGGTCTCACTAAATTGCTGAAACTGGCCTCAAACTTGAGATCCTCCTGCCTCAGCCTCCTGAGTCACAGGGATTACAGACATGTACCACCATGCCCAGTTAGAAAGTTTTTTTAAATGAACACTTTTATTAAAGCATAACTCACATACAGAAAAGCACACAAATCATAAGTGAATACCAGATGAACAAAGTAAATAGTTGATGAACCAGTTTAAGAGACAGAATGTTAATAGTACCTTAAAGCCCTTCCTTAATTCCCATTGCCAGACCCAAAAGACTGCCACACCACAAGGTACCACTGTTCTAGCTTCCAACATCAGAAATTAGTTCTGAACACTATAGAAATGCAGTCATACACACATTGTACAAATTCTTGCATGTCTAACTTCTCTGGTAAGATTCATCTTTGTGGCATATGGCAGTACTTCATGTCATTGCTGTACAATTTTCCATTGCTAGAATATCCTACCATGTTCCTATTCTTCCACTGGACATTGAGGTACTTTCCAGCATCTTTGTTTCTTCTGAATCAAGCTGCTTTGAGCATTGTGCACACATATATTTTGGTGTGCATAGTTACACATGTCTGTTGGATTATACCAAGAATGGAATTTCTTGGTGTCAGAGTGTGGTCTAATAGATACTGTCCAACAGTTTTAATAAGTGGTTGTACCATCAGCAAATGAGAGTTCCAATTATTCCACATGATCAGGACTTTTTCATTGAACTTTATGATGAATAACCATTTTTTTTTAACAAATAAATGTACCTAGAAAGGAAAGAGGCAGTAGAGTATTGTATAAATCACTCAAATGAAACTTCAAGTGAGGCATGCTATTGTTCTGGACCATGAAGTCCTCATCTCTAAATCAGTGATGCTATATAAGACTATGTTGGCCTATAAAAGTCACTCATTTTGTGATTTTCCTGCTTCCTCATACTTCTTTCATCTCATGTTTCTGGCGTCTTTCTGTGCCAGCCCCAGGATCAGCTCTGGGTAGACATTAAACAACAGATGTGTTCACGTGTGCCAAGGTAGCACTGCTTCAAGTGCAGTGATGGAATTGGTCCAAGGACACCCATCAGCTGAAGGGCTTAGGAAGAGAGGGTGGGAAGTGAACAAGAAGAATTTGCAAGAAGTGTTCTTGGCCTTGGAGTGGTGTTATTTTGCCACAAGCAGCAAAGCAGAGCTGGAGCATGGTCAGAGTTGGAAAGGAGCCTGTGGCAGAGGCGTGCTGCAGTCATCACGGGTGAGTGGCTACTCACACCTACTCCTCCATGCCTGGGCCAGACATGTGGGATACCGCTTCCTCTGCCACCCTCCTTCTGCAATGCTTTCCCAAAAGAAAGTTTGAGCTAGGTCATTGGGTAGGGGGAGCCTGTGGCCTGTGCTCAGACCCTTGCTGCAAGGGAGACTTAGAGAATGTAGATCTGACATTTTCAGCTTCTGTGTAAGGAAGAGCCTATGAGCCCCAAAAGGGATTTAGATATCAGACCATTAGGACTGTGGGTAGTTATGATAATAAAAGCTAAAGCAATTACCAGTTGTTCAATCTTCCTGGGTTTAAAAAAAAATCACAGCTGAAGAGTATCTGAACATTTTCTTCATTTTAATTATTTTATTGTATTTTTACTTTTATTTGCATTTATTTTATGCTGAATTTATTCTCATGTCATAAGTTTTTGTTTCTTTAGTTTCTTCTGAGATATCTTTTTCTTCTGTGCAGCCTTCTCTTCTGGTTTAGGAACAGTTTGTTCTTTTTCCTTGAGGATCATCTTAATGTAGCAGGGGGAACTCAAATATGGGTTAATCTAATCGTAAGCTCTGTAAGTACTGTGGCACATCTTGGGTGTTTGTTCACCTAGATATGTTCAATGACCAGAGAATCTACGTCTAAACCCTTGAGTTATCATACTGAATGCATTTTAAAGTGTGTGCTGCAAAAATTCACTTTTTTTGGGCCACTGTCCCTGTGTTCAGTCCCACTCTTTGGCCTGGGCACACCTCCCAACTCCACCATTATAATACTGGAATGGCATACATTGCTTCTTTAAAGTGACATCTTTCAGGTATTTGGTGATATGCACACCCTAGATGGCCTGCGCAGTTTCACAGGTGTTCTTAAAGTGAACATGAACATTTGAGCCTCTTGATTTGCATGATTCTGTGGGATTTTCTGGGTCAAGAGCATAGTGGACCATTTTCACAGATCACTTCAGGCCGCTTATGGGAATAGGCCATTTTAATCATTTTATTCCTCATTGTTTTCTATAGGTACAGCTCCCAAGAGCCAAACCTTAGACCCATCCCATTCTCAAAATGTACAACTGTCAAAAGTCCTGAAGTGACACAGCTTCCCAAAACTGTGCAAGGTATGCAGGAGGACTTGCCAAACCAAATGGTGGCCCAACAATCCACTTTAATTTCTCAGTATTTGAAGCAACCACCCAACAGGGTATATATTATTCCCAGACCTGGAACATAATGCTTTGTGATTCCTCAAAGGTCTGAATGATTGGGCTGGGGTTGTAGTTCAGTGAGCGCTTGCCTTGCACATGTGAGGCTGTGGGTTCAATCCTCAGCACCACATAAAAATAAAATAAAGGGGGCTGAGGTTGTGGCTCAATGGTGGAGTACTTGCCTCGCATGTGTGAGGCACTGGGTTCGAACTCAGCACCACATAAAAATAAATAAACAAAATAAAGACACTGTGTCCATATATAACTAAAAAAAAAAATAAAATAAAATAAAGGTATTATGTCCATGTACAATTAAAATTTTTTTAAAAGATCTGAATGATTGCACTCTGCTTTAAGCAAATACTGATCAGGTACTCAATTCTGAGAGCAGTGGAATTCTGCTTCCTCTCATCTTCCCAGAAGCACAGCTGCACATTAACAGATGCACACTCATCACAAGCACACCCAGATGATCCTCCCTAGTCCCTGGCCCTCCTGGCCATTCTCCTGGAGCTGGCCAGACCAGCTGGCTTCTGTATGGCTGAGCCCTCCTCTTGGGGCCAGTTGTGAGCAGACCATTTAACAGCCACATCTGCTCTGCCTTTCTCCATCTTCTGTCTTCCATGTGGTGCTTCCTGAAAAGTTGCCTCATTCTCTCATGAAAGCTCTTTGCTTGCCTCCCTTATTCCCTGCTACAAGGGCAGGCCATCCATCTACTCAGTCTGAGAGGACTCTGCAGAGAATGTGACTTCAATTACCTTTCTGGGTAAAAGCCCCAGTGCCCCTGCAAAACTCTGAGAGCCACTGTGGCACTGTACCTTGTGCCCTCTTAAAAAGCAGATGTCCCCCAAAGAGGTCAAGTGTTGAGTCACCAAGCAATGGAGGCCCACTGTGGGTTATTTCCCCTGAACCAGAGGAGTCTTCGGGATTGGAGAGAGCATCTAAAACTCAGCAAAGAGCCAGGCATGGTGGCGCATACCTGTAATCCTAGTGACAGGAGAATCACGAGTTCAAAGCCAGCCTCAGCAATGGTGAGGCACCAAGCAATTCAGTGAGACTCTGTCTCTAAATAAAACACAAAAGGGCTGGGGATGTGGCTCAGGGGTCAAGTACCCCTGAGTTCAGTCCTCGGTACAATAAATAAATAAATAAATAAATAAATAAATAAATAAATAAAAAAAATTCAGCAAAGAGAGCAGAGCAGTAAGGAGGGAACTCATGAGCACATCTCATCCAGGGTGTTGTGTCCCCTGCCCCTTCCTCCTGCTAACCACCATGCCTCACCTTTGCCACACCTGAGAGGAGAGGTGCAGCCCAAGCTGGAATCCCACCCAGTGTGCTCAGAGGCTTGGTCCAGCTACTACCTAGCAAGTATTAGACCACATCTTCAGTCTGATCTCCAGCCCCTCCTTGAGCACCTAGGCGACCCAGCTCCTCAAATCCCAACTCTCACATCTCCCTGCTGCATCTTCAAAGGATCACATTGCTCCTGCCACCATTCAACATGCATGTAACAAAACCAAATGCTGGAATAGCCCTTTATGATTTATAAGTATTTTCATGTGTATACTTACTCCACTTAATTTTCACAACAGATCTGCCAGTGGGTTGCTATTATGCTTATCCCCACACTTAGGAAACTGAGGTTCCAAGAGGTTAAGGGGTGTTTTAAGGCCACACAGCTACACAGTGGCCAAGGTCACTTGCATAAGCAATGTATCTATTGTCCAGTCACATGCAGGAGAACATCAGAGGCATTCCTGGAGAACCCAGCCATTTCTTGGTGTCAGCACAGAGCCCACTGAGCCAATCAAATCTTTGGTCTTTTCTTCTTGTTTATTGCACTGGTCAGAATCTTCAATGCAATGTAGCATAGAATAGAAGCAATGAGAACAGACATTCTTATCACATTCTTTTTTTGTTGGAGGGAGGTACCAGGAACTGAATTCAGGGGCACTTGACCACATTCCCCAGCCCTACTTTGTGTTTTATGTAGAGACAGGGTCTCACTGAATTTCTTAGCACCTTGCTTTTGCTGAGGCTGATGTTGAACTTGTGATCCTCCTGCCTCAGCCTCCTGAGCAGCTGGGATTACAGGTGTGTCACCATGCCAGACATGATCTTACAGGGAAAGCCTTCATCTTTGACCATTAAGTATGATATTAGCTGTGGAGTTTTAGATGTCCTGCTGTAGTTTGGATCCAGGGTGTCCATGTGTTAAAGGCTTGGGAGATGTGTAGAAAGAAATTAGGTCATTGGGGACAGGTCCTTATAGGGAATTTGGGGACCTCTACATCTTCCTTCCCCACCTTTCTTTGTCTCCACGAGGTATGTGGTTTCCTCCATCACATGCTCCCCTCCATGGTGTGCTGTCTCTCTACAGGCCCAAAAGCAACAAGACAATCAACCATGGACTGAAACTGCAAAACTATGAATCAAATTAAAATTTTTCTTTTTACAATTTTATCCATGTATTTTGTCACAGTAATGGAAAGCTGACTAACACATGTCCTTTATCAAGTTGAGGAAGTTCCCTTCTACTCCCATTTTGTTGAGAGTTCATAATCAGGAATGGAGATTGGATTTCATCTAATGTCTGTTCTGCATCTATTAAGGACATCATATAGCAAATTAGCCAGGCACAGTGGCACACGCCATAATCCCAGCCTCTTGGGAGGCTGAGAAAGGAAGATCATGAGTTCAAAGCCAGCCTCAGCAAAAGCAAGGAACTAAGCGACTCAGTGAGACCCTGTTTCTAAATAAAATATACAAAATAAGGCTGGGAATGTGGCTCAGTGGTCAAGTGCCCCAGAGTTCAATCCCCAGTACCCCACCCTCAAAAAAGGGCAAATTAAATTGATTTTTAAGTGTTAAACCAACCCTGAATTCCTGGACCAAATCTTACTTGGATATAATGTGTTATTATTTTAATATTGAATTGGATTTTCTACAACTTTATTAAGAACTTTTTGCAGCTCTACCCATGAGAAATATTGGTCTTTAGTTTCTTTTCTTGTCATGTTTTTGCCTGGTTTTTGTATTAGGGCTGAGTTTAGGCATATTTCTTTTTTTCTTCAATTATCCAGAGACTTTGCATATTATTTCTTCTATGGGATTTGGTTGAATTCATCAATAAAGCTATTTGTGACTGTTTCAAGAATCCTTGGTTGTTATTTAAAATAAATAAATAAAAATAATCCAGAAAATGTCAACAACTGACAATCCTAATTGCTGTTGTTAATTTCAACATTTTACCAATAGGAAAGTGTCATTATTTTTAATTGTCCCTGCCAGCCCCCAGGAAGAATGAGGCTGGCGTCTAAGTGATGTTCTAGTAGCAACTTGTGAGCTGAATTTACAAAGAGCTTCTTTCTCATCTGACCCAAATATTTCAGCAACCAATGACTTCTGAGAATGAGTACTATTTCAGATGCCATGGTGATGTTTTTTCTCAGCCTTCTCACCTAGGACCGTCAGCTCAGTTGATTCCCACCCCTCCCTCTACACTCATAGTCTCCAGCCTTCAAGCAGAATATTCTCTCTTCTGCATGCTTCAGATCATTTCCCTCCTTCCAGACCCAGCTGGCATTATTCTTGACTTCCTGAGAATGTGTCAACACCACACAGACCTTTCTCAGAATTTCTGTCACCGTGACAACCAGACCTACACAGCTAAGCCCTTTGTTAAATCTACCTTATGCTATTTTCTCATTGGTTCCTGTATATTTTTCCAACTAGATTGTAAGCTACTTGTCTTATACTGCCTCAGAGCATCTAATGTGAGGTCTACTTTTTTAGGCTAGTCACATTGCATAAGAATTCCAATTTCATGAAGCTGCTCATCCTAAAATAAACTCACTAGAAAGCAAATACTAGGAAGAACGTCTCTTGGTATATCATTTTTTTTTCTTATAAATGATTGCACATATTGTATGTCAGATCTGTGTATCTCTTAAACATTACTTGTATTTCTTATTGGCAAAATGACTTCTGGGCTGGGGTTGTGGCTCAGTGGTAGAGTGCTTGCCTTGCACCTGTGAGGCACTGGGTTCAATCCTCAGCACCACATAAAAATAAATAAATAAACAAACATATTGTGTTCATCTACAACTAAAAAATAAAAATAAAATGACTTCTGATTCTAAAAGAATATATGACAAAAAAGTTAGTATCTCCTAATATCTAAAACATTTTGCCTAAAAATTTCAGTATGTTCTGCCATGAGGTAAGAGAGCAAATTTCATGCTTACACTGTACTAGGCCCCTCCTTCCAGCTATAGTACTGCCATGCTTCTTCTGACCATGTGCTTGGTCTCACTGCTCCCTCTCTGAGTCCCCACTACCACTGCTGCTCCCTGTCCCAGACCTCATGTTGTTTCCTTAGTCTAGAAACCCACCAGGGTCCATTTCAAAAAGATAAATAGATAGATACACAGATAATCTCTCCAAATGAACACAATACACTTTCCCCACTAGGCAGAATTAATCATGCTTGAAAACCAAGCTATCCACAGTTGTTAAAATATATGTATTTAGCAGCCAAACCCATAAAGTCTCTAAACATTACCTTCCTGTTTTCTAGTTCCCCATTTTTCTGATCCTTGTTTCTCTTGGTATAGATCCTGGAATGCCTCTTTGTATCTTCTCATGGCCTTGTCTTGGCCTTGGTGTCCTGGCTGTATGATTTCTCTTTTCCTCCCTCCTTCCTCTGTTGCTGTTCTAGTATTTTTATTGTTGTCATGACTTAGACTGCCTGTGCATTGGGTCACACGAGGTCTTGGTAATGAGGAATCAACAAAAACAGCAACTCTCCTGAGCTGAGAGAGAGGGCATGATAGAAACTCTCAGTTACAGACAGTTGATGAGAGTGTTGGGGAAGACATCACAGTTTCACTTCTTGCCCAGAGAAAGCCAGCTTATCCATGTGCTCGCCTGCATAGTTATCCTTTTCTTACATAATCTCTGGAGGCCAGCTGTTAGCTTAAGTCTGAGTTACATATAGCAAGTGCCTTGAACCCCCTGATTCTGCATGTAAGAGGGACTCAGCTCACACACACACACACACACACACACACACACACTCACACACACATAACTAGCCCTAGTTGAAATCCAGATCACATGCAGATTGACATTTTATTCCTGTGGATTGTATATGATTATATTTTAGATTCTACTGATAGAGTAAAACCTACTCTGAGGTAAAAAATCCAATGGTGTGTTGTTGTTTGTTTGTTTGTTTGTTTTGCCAGCTCTTTGGTTTACTACATACTCAGGTTAAGTTTTAGTTCTTCAGGTGTCACCCTGCTATGTTGTACATATCTGAGAAAACTTCTATCTAGAAGTGCATATCTAAAATTGGAAACTCATTCCCTGAAAAATGGTCTTCCATATCTGTGCTCTGCTCTTCTTCCTTCACCTCCTGCTTTCTGCCTAAAGGCTGACCAGGTCAAGGGCTCACTGGTGAGTAGGTGTGTTCAGCCCATGGGGAACAGCTGCATAGATGGGCAAGGGAGAGTAGGGTCTAGGTATTTATTCCCCAAGCTTCCTCTGGGCAAGGTCTCCTTAGTGGGATATATTCCTGAACCTAAGGTCTTAGAGGCCTCCACACCTCTATGTGGTCTCCTCCTAGATTCCCATAGCAGCCCTGGGGAGCTGCACTATTCCTTGTAGTCTCCTGGTATCTGTCCCACACTGTTATTTCATTAAACCCTCCATGAATTTTCCTAATTTGAGAATGTCATTAATTTCCTCCAAAAGACTTTAAAGTATTGAAATCTTCATTTGGAAGTAATGACAGGTT
Organism: Geosciurus inauris; assembly: GCA_004024805.1. Taxonomy (NCBI): domain Eukaryota; kingdom Metazoa; phylum Chordata; class Mammalia; order Rodentia; family Sciuridae; genus Geosciurus; species Geosciurus inauris. Next base: position 20,887 of record PVHX01017275.1, on the reverse strand, counting down.
GAAATTCCACATCACATTGGGGTATAGACGCCTTGATATAACCTTATGACAAGAGACCAACTCAAATGAGAGCAGGGGCAAAAAAAATCCTTTGATTTCACTTGAGACAATTACATCTCAAATATATCACCTATTTTATGAAAAGTTCCCATAACATCCAAAATTCAGTGTTCTGTAACTATAACTCGCTTATTAGGACTGATTAAAGTATTAAGATTATAGAATTACTAGAAAATGAGTAAATATTGTCAATGTTTCTTTGTTTCATTTTTGTATTGTTGGGGAAAGAACCCAGGGCTTCACAAATGGTAAGCAAGTGCTCTACCATTGAGCCGCATTCCCAGCCCAAAATACTGTCAATGTTATTTGGAAACATGTTTTAAATCACACCTGAAATTTGAAATCATGGGTAACCTTAAACTCTTCCTCTTCTCCATAAAGAGTAGGAATAAATCATGTTTTTGAGTCGCTGGCATAAGCAATTTCACTGTTACATTCAGCCAGCCTATTATAATACCAAATGATTAAAACTGCAGCCAGGAAAGACTACAATGTAGGACAACAGAGTAGGAACTGATACAAAAATGTTGTAAAGTATTTTCCAACTGTGCTACCTTTATACAGTGTACTCCAGGTTCAAGGGACTTGTAAATCACTTGTAAAAGGAAAGGAAGCCCCTTCCCCCACCAACTCAAGCCATCTTAACAGCGGGGTGTGTTCTACAACAGAACTGAAGCAAAATTGGAGGCTTCAGCGAATCCACCATTCCCTTGTCTCACAGGGTAAAAGCCTTTAGGAGACTGCAGTACATTCTGCCTGTTCTTTTCCTGTTTTGAGTTCATGGCCTCCCCCCATGGAGCACCTTGGTCAGGCCTCTTGAGAAGGCAAGACCAGGGTGCCCAATCCATCATCCTTAAGATGCTTTGTCAAATGCAGAGCACTCACGCTCAGCTAGGCCTGGGCCCTCCAGGAGAGCTGAGAGCAGGACCTCAGCCCATGAGGGACATTCACTGGGCAGAGAGAAAGAATCCTCTTCTCAGAGGCCACAGGAAAAAAGAAAATGTTCCTCTTGTTGGCATGGTCTCAGTCTTGACCATGAGCCATGATGCCCTTCAGCCCTAAACCGGGTGGCATTTTTGTGCTGTGAGCTTGAGAAGCATTTATCTCTTGACTACCCTCCTCTTCCCCAGATATGATATCAAACCTTACACATATAATGCACACACATACATGCACAAAGAACATAAACATCTATATACACAAGCACTTGTACTTTCATACACTCATATATACATACATACATAGATGCTCTTATATACTGGTATACACACAACCAGCAGCCATTGTGGTGGCTCTCTTTTGTCCAGGCAGAAGAGTATCAGTTCTGATTCAATCCTATTCACCCACCATTTCCCTTTGATGAGAAGTTAGGAGTGCAGGGAAAAGCAGCCCATTGGACTAGTTCACCCAGTCACATTGAGGTGCTAGTTTAACCTCTAGTTTAAGAAGCAGAATGGCCATGATCTAGGGCACGTCAGCTTGTGGTCAAGGTGAGCATGTTTCTAAGGATTATGCTTCTTCCTTCCTCCAGTTGCAGATTCATACAGTGCAGAGATGCTTTCAGGCTTTATTTTTGTTTTTATTTTGTTGTTGTTGTTGTTGATTATTTTTGTCGTAAGACCCCGTCACAGAAAGGTGGTGGGTTTTTTGTTTTAATTAATGGCTGAAAGAATGAATGCATAAACAACCTCAAAGATGAAAGGCAACAACTGGATAATAATGAAGATGACTACAAAAATAGATGTTTGAAAGGATGAATGACAGGTGATGTGAGGGATAAGATAACTTGACAAATTGTTAATTTTACTTTCTAATTTTTTTCTTACTAACTCAAGTATGCTAAGTCACTTGATTTTTTTTTCGGCACAAAATAGACTAAGACTTGATTTTTTAAAAGTGATTAATTCTTGGCTCCCAGCCCCAGATCTTCCTGGCTTGTGAAGGACTTGAGCTCTCCTTGCTAGAATGCCCTTCCTCTGCCTAGGTTACATGGTTCTCAGGTATGTGTGTGTGGTAAGGGAAAACCAGTTCTTTTTTTTTTTTAAATCATCCTTGAGCAGATTTTTTTTTTTAGTTGTAGATAGACACAATACATTTATTTTATTTATTTATTTTTATGTGGTGCTGAGGATCGAACCCAGTGCCTCACACATGTCAAGCGAGTGTTCTACCACTGAGCCACAACCCCAGCCGGGGAGAACCGGCTCTTTTCCTTTGTCCCCAAGTGGCCTCTTTGGGTCTCAGTTTCTTTGGCCACATATGCCAAGGATGCCTCAGGGAGTGAGAATGTGAGTCAAGGCAGCCTGAGGCCTGAGTTCCCAAGTATAGCATGGCCTTCTGACTATGAATAGAAATGAGCAGGGCCTGCTAGAGACCAGACTCTAGGGAGCACTCTGTCAACCATAATCTGCAAGACATTCAAATTGTTTGCAGCACCATGATCCATGATAAGAAGACATATGTCTCTATAACCAAATCTAGCTATGGCCTCTGGATGCCAGCCTCTCTTCTCTGGGTTACACTCATCTCTCTGGAAACTGTTGAGCATCTCAGCTCAGATTTCTCTGGTTTTAGGACCTCACAGAGGAGTGTGTGTGTGTGTGTGTGTGTGTGTGTGTGTGTGTCCATCCATCTCTCCTGCATCCCTTCCTCATGCTCACATCCTAAAAAGCATCCCCATAGAACCCACAGGGAGAGAGTTAAACTGGTCCTTCACCTTCAGTTCCGTGTTTAGGTAAACGTGGAAGACTGAAATCCAAGAGGGAGAGACCACCAAAGGAGAGAAGTGGTCAGTGACTGGAGAGGGATGTGGCCTCTCCTTATCGCTGGGGCACACTGTGGGGTGAAAGAGGAGGGGCAGCCAAGAGACGGCCTGCACCCACCTTGCATCGCCACACAGCCCTGCTCAGAGAAGATGGAAGTGACATTTTAAATAAAATGCCACTGGAGGCTTACAACCCTAAAAATAAAAGTTAGCCTGAGACATCAAAGAGTCAAGAATGGAAATTCAGCAAAAAATGTTTGAAGTCAAATAAAGGAGGTAAAATAAAGCCATTTTTCCCATTTTCACCTGACTGGTTCAGCTGACTCAGTAAAATGACTTTCTCCAGCCTCCACATGCTCTGTTTAGCCAAGGGAAAACCCTTCTCCCTTTGTGTTTATTCCAGACTACCTGGGTCTGACCTAAAAGCACAGACTTTTGGAAGATAATGCCTTAGGGAAATGAAAACAGGTTTAACTACCAGAAAGAAGAAAAAATATATGGAAATTGATCTCACACCACATTAGTTCAGACATACCAGTTAAAAACAAAAAACCAGAGATCAGAGTAATAAAGAGGAGGCATCTTAGACGTCTTCTTCCCCAGTACTGGGGATAGAACCCAGGGGCTTTGTGCATACTAGGTAGGTGCTCTTCCACTAACATATATATACGCAGCCCTTAGTTGGTACTTTAGTGGGTATGTGGTATTGGATTTAATTAAGTACCTCATGCATGCTAGGCAAGTACTCTACCACTGAGCTACATCTCTGACCCCCTCCCCCTTTTTTTTTGGTACTAGAGATTGAACTCAGGGGCACTGGACCACTGAGCCACATCTCCAGCCCTATTTTGTGTTTTATGTAGAGACAGGGTCTCACTGAGTTGCTTAGCACCTCACCGTTGCTGAAGCTGGCTTTGAACTCGTGATTCTCCTGTCTCGGCCTCCCTAAGTGCTGGGATTACAGGCGTGTGCCACAGCACCCAGCTTCTCTGATCCTTTTTATTTTATTTTTGAGACAGGGTCTTGCTAAGGTGCCCAGGCTGGCCTCAAACTTCTTAATTAATCCTTCTTACTCGGCCTCCTGAGTAGCTGATATTACAGATAAGCTCCACTATGCCAGGCTTCCTAGGCCTCCTAAAACCCTTAGAATGCCCCCAGTCACTGTCATTACCTATGGAGGACTCTAGGAGACTGATTACCTCTATTATTCTAAGATATATTTAGAGCATTCTTGCTGCATAACTCTCTGTGGGACTTCGTGATTCAATATTCTACTAAATACATACTGCCCCAGCTCACAAACAAGTTGTGTTCTAAAAATACCCAGAACTCAGTTTCACCTACAAACAATACTAAAACTAATCTATAATACATGGGTTATCACATGACTGAAAACAATGCCAGTGCTGGCCTAATATGATAATGAATCCAATTATATATATAATAATAGATAATTATGTACATAATAATATATAATAAAATATATATATGCATAATTATATATATTATATTGATATATCTATGCATATAAACCAAGCAAGAGGTAAGAGTATAAATTTACTACAAATCCAAGTACTTTAACATTCTCTCGGAATGCTTGAACATTATTGTTTCCTGCATCTTGAATGCGCAAAGAAAAGATAACAAGAGGGAATGTGGAAAATTGTGACAGAATTCCTGGCAAGTCAGCCTACCCACATGCTTCTCCTCTAGAACCGTCCTAAGCCTCCTTCACCATCTCTGTCCACTGACCACTCCCTGGTTCCACCCACCCTTAGCACATTTCCCATCTTCCTGCTCCACCTCCAGCATGAATGATAGGCACATACAAGGTGTTAAGGTTTAGGAGAAGGAAGGGTTGACATTTCCACTTTTAAATTTTCTAAAAAAAATTTAATTGCAAAGAAAGAAAATTGCAGGTGCTCTGTTGCCAGGTTCCTACCCAGCCTGATCTATAATGAGCTAAGGTGGTACCACATTTGGACAGAGAGGACTCATAGGTCATTCTAGAACCAGTCTCTTTCTCTACATCTAGCATGGATTTCCTCATTTAGGGCACAGATCACATGGCCATGACTAGTTATATAATTTGTGGGTTCCAGTACATGATGGGGTCCATTTTCAAAAATAGTAAGAATTTCAATGCAGCAGAGCTTCAATACACATAAGCTTTTCTCTTGTTTATTATGACTCCTTTTCTAAAATCTCTCTACTCTGTATTACAAAAAACCAAGTGCTATGCTGAGCCCTTTATACATAGTTGCCAATTCAATCCTACAGCAACCCTAGAAGTTAAGTATTGTATGTTTGTAACCAAGGTATAGGTAGAATTAAAAACAGCAACAAAACAAAACAATAACAATGAACAACCCTCCATAACAATAACAATAACCAACCCAGGGAACTGTGAACAAAATAATATTTATTTTTATTTACTAATACTTTTGAAGATGATTTGTTATGTACATATATAGGATTCTAAACTTCAGGTGATGCTATGACTTACCCTCACCTGAATCTTCAGACTCCAGCTTTGTACATTGGATCAGGTCCTCAATAAATGCTTGCTTTTGATGACAATAATTGCAGTACAGGATGCTGAGAACTGGGGTTTGAAGGAGGGCAGGCAGATCCTTCAGAGGGGAAGGAAATCTGGAAGAGTCTGGGAGAAGTTGTCTCGTGCTCAAAACCTGGACAGAGTCAACTGGATGATATCTGAGCACATGTTAAACTACCTAAACTCTGGGAGTTTCTGTCATTAAATTTGCTTATCTTACACAACATCCTAATTATATAATAACATGGCCAACACATGCTAGATTCAGTTGATGGAATGAAGTTTTTTCCTTGGGAAGAAATATATAGTCTAGGGCAGTGATCTTGCATATATTTTATCATTTCTTTACACATTCATCAAATGTTTATTGAAGTCCTACCATGTGTGGTACTGGGGACCAGGAGTAAGGAAATGAGAAAGCCTTGATCCTAGTCCTCCAGGGATTCTAGACTTACAGAAGGGACAAATATCAGAACATATCTGAGCATCCTGGCTCTACTTTGGCAAGAAGAGAGGTTAGCTAAGGGGCTCCTTAGTGCTGAGAGACACATGTCCTTGGTCTCATTTTCCTGAAAACTAAAATGGATCATGTTACTCTTTGCCCTTTTCCACTTGTGAAAATTTATAGAAAATTTCCCCAAGGCTATAAATTCATATTTTTTAATCAGATTGAACTTTTTATTAAGAAAGCAAATAAAGATAAGTGGTTCTTAGTAGTATAATGATCTAACTCCTTCAGAGTCAACAAAACTGTGCAGTTGGTTTCTGAGTACCACATATTCTGACAATGTCAATACTTCCAACTATGTGGTTGAAGAACAAAAGGCAGTGACACATGGCATCCACCAAAGCCTCAGTGACATTCTGCCTAACTGCCAAGGGCCTGATCATATCCCCTCAGATGGCTAATGATAATAACAATTATTGAGCCAAGCGCAGTGGTGCATGCCTGTAATCTCAGCGGCTTGGTAGGCTGAGGCTGATCCTCTTGATTTCAAGTTCCAGACCAGCCTCAGAAACTTATTGAGAGCCTGTCTCAAAGTAAAAAAAATAAAACGGCTAGGAATGTAGTGCAGAAATAGAGTACCCCTATGTATCCATCCCCAGGACAGCCACACACACAAAAAAATAATTCAAAATAAATAAAGTTAAGTAACTTGCCCACAGTCACATAACTAGTAAGTAGCAGATCTGAACATGAAGCCCAGTGCTTTGTTTTTGTATTCCTATGGCTTGCACCACTTTGAACTAGTCTGTGGACAGCACTATTAGGAAACCCTGCTGTTTCCTTTCTTTTCTCCCACTCAGTGCAGAATTTCAGTGTCCCTGTAGCCTCAGCAGTTATTTGGGTAGTAAGTGGCCTTATGAAATTTTAGCTCTTAGATGATTGGATGTGGTTTGCTATGGTTTGAATGTGGTTTGCCCCCTAAAGGTTTATGTGTTGGAAACTTGATCCCCAGACAGCAATGTTAAGAGGTGGGACCCAGTGGGTAGTCACTGGGGGTGCTGCCCTCAGAAGGAATTAATGTAGTTCTCATGGGACCCTGGTTAGTTCTCATGAGAGGGTTGTTACAAAATATCAAGATGGGCCTCTCCTCAGTCTCTTTCTCTCTGGCTTCCTGTCTTGCCATGTCATCTGGACCTCTTGCACACACTCTTACCATCATGGTGGACAGCATCACCTGAGGTAGAATTGATGAGGCTGCCACATTTCAGACTTTCAACTCTAATACTGTGAGCTAGATAACCTCACAGCTTTAGGTATTTTGCAATAGAAATGGAAAGTGGACTGATACATGCTTTGTACACATATCTATGTCTTGTTTATTTTATCCTTTCTAAAGCTCAAAATGAGCAAGAGTAAGCCTGACCTTTTTCCTCCAGGCAGCTTATGAACCAAAAAAAAAAAAATTCTGGCTGGGCGTAGTGGTGCACTCCTATAATCCCAGCACTTTGGGAGGATGAGACCGGAAAATTGGGAGTTCAAAGCCAGCCTCAGCAACAGCAAGGCACTAAAAAACTCAGTGAGACCGTGTCTCTACATAAAACACAAAATAGGGCTGGGGATGTGGCTCAGTGGTTGAGTACCCCTGAGTTCAATCCCCAGTACCAAAAAACAAAACAAAACAAACAAAAAACAACAACAATAACAAAAAAACCACTCTGTAGAACTATCAGCCAGCACATTGCTGACACCAACCCAACCCCAGGTTGCAAGTGACTCGAGAATCTGAGAATTCACTGGTGCCCATATCCCACTACTTGGCAGCATGAGTAGCATACCACAGCATCACGGAGTGAGTGAATGAATCCACAAGATGGGGGAAAAACTTACACATCAGTCCTGTCTGCCTGTTCTACGTCTAGTTATAGAATCAAACAAACAGAAACCAACCGCACCCCCCCCCAAAAAAAAATCCTGGAGCAAGCTCTGCCTACATAGATAGGGTCCCCAGCCTCTTTCTTCCTTTCTTATTCTTTTCTTGAACCTCTTCCCTCTTTCTTGACTCCCTCCTAACTCCACACTTCCTTCACTCCTTTCTCTCTCTCCCACCTTTACACGAGATTTTCTTTCCCTCTTGTGTGTTCCAACCCTGTAGTAATCTCCTAATTCAAATCAGTTTTCCTGTGTTACTAAGGCTTTCAGCAAATTTGCTTTTGTTCTTCCCTACTTTTCCTTACCAGTTTGAGCAAAATTCCAGCCTCAGATTCCCAAACATTTTCAAGTGGTTTTTCTTGTTGGTGTTGCTGGTGGTTGGTTAATTAGCTTTGTTGTTGTTTTGGGACAGGATGTCACTATTTGTGCAGGCTGGCTTTGAACTCCTGGGCTTAAAGGATCCTCCTGTCTCAGCCTCTCAAGTAGCTGGGACTGTAGGGATGTGCCATAGCACCGAAGTGTTTTTGCGTCATCGTTTGAGTTAATTCCAAATATATCGGTACACTTTTCTTCATGGGGTATATCTGGCTTCCTTGGTGAGGGGTGGGCTAGTTGGATTCGTACTTAAGCAGAGGCACTGATATGAGCCTAACAGAGAGGAAGGAGTAATTTAAGCAGGATGACAATGTCTCACAGGGAAGGCAGGAGCAGATTAGAAACATGCTCTGAGGAAAATGTCCAAGCCACATGGGTCAGGCGTGCTTGTGAAAACTCAAGCCACGGGAACACCCAGTGTCCTATAGGAGAAAACCAGCAAAAGTACAGAACTGAACACCACCATGAAACAATGGGATCTAATCGACATTAAAAAGCAGAACACCCAAAAGCAGTACAATGCATCTTTCTCAAACATACATTGTTATGGTTTGGATGTGATGTGTGCCCCAAAACTCACGAGTGAGACAGTGCAAGAAGGTTCCGAGGAGAAATAATTGGGTTGTAAGAATCTTAATCCAATCAATGATTTAATCCCCTGACAGGGATTAACTGAGTGGTAACTGAAGTGATAGGGTGTGGCTGAAAGAGGTGGGAATTGGGGTGTGGCTTTGGGTATATATTTTGTATCTGGAGAGTGCAATATCTCTTCCCTTCTCCCCCTCTCTCCTTTCTGATCACATGTGAGCTGCTTCCCTCTGTGACACTCTTCTGCCATGATGTTTAGTCTCACTTCAAGCCCCAAGGAATGCAACCTGCTCTCTATGGATTGAGACCTCTGAAACTGTGAGCTCTTAAATAAACTTTTCCTCCTCTACAATTTTTCTGGTTGGGTCCCTTAATCACAGCAGCAAAAAAAAGTCACTAAAATAATACGTGAATGGCTCATCAAGATACAGTATATCCAGAATTATAAAACAGACATTAACAAATATAAAAGAATTTAAATCATATACAGATTTGTCTCTATCCTTAATAGAATTAAACTGAAAATGAATAACAGAATATAAGTGAAGGGCTGGGGTTGTAACTCAGTGGTAGAGTGCTTAGTGGTAGCATGTGTGATGCACTGGGTTCGATTCTCAGCACTGCATATAAATAAAATAAGGGTCCATTTACAACAACAAAAAATTTTTTTTAAAGAAATATAAGTGGAAAACCTCCAAGTACTAAGAAATTAAATAAAATGCTTCTAAATAATTATGCATTAAAGAGGCAATATCAAGGAAAATTTGAAAATATTTTGAATTAAAGGCAAAAAAAATACTTCATATTAAAATTTGTGAGATACAGCTACAGCAGTGCTTAGAAATTTATAGCACTGAATGCTTCTATTAAACAATAAGAAAGTTTTCAAATGAACAATCTAATGTTTCACTTTAAACTAGAAAAAATAAGAGCAACATATACCAAAAGCCATAAGGAAGGAAGTAATAAAACACAAGAAAGTACTTAACCCATTTTAAAAATCAGAGTTATTGGGATGTTTTGTTTTGTTTTGTTTGCTATTGAGTTGTTTGAGTTCCTTACATATTTTGGTTGTTTACCCTTATCAGATCTATCATTTGCAAATATTTGTTCCCATTCCATAAATTGTTTTTTCAGTCTACTGATTGTTTCCTTTGATATTTTAACATTCATCTTTATTAATTTTTCCTGAACATATATACAAGGTTTTTGGATCAGGGATGGATCTCTTTTTACACTCACAGAAAGATCAACAGCAAGCAAAACATTGCAGCACTGCTCCCCAACATGCAGCATCCCACAGAGTGTCTTCTGAAAGTCAGACAGAAAAAAAAAAATAGATCCTTCACAAGCAGTGGGGCCACAGAGAAATATGGACTTCTTTTGTTTTTATAGGGATAAGACACCATTTCCCCTTCTCCCCTTCTGAGTGACCTTGGAGATCAAGTGGAAGGATCCTTACCCTAGTCCTTTGATAGGAAAATAAATATCTGAGGGAAAAGATAAGCCCGGTGTATTCAGTTTTTCAACTCAGAGATGTCTCCAAGGCTCTGAGCCTCTTACTGCCAGAGTTAGGTCAATCTCTTTGGAATGCATTCACTAGCTGATTATGCATAAATTACCTTCCAAGCATTCTCTTGGGTCAGGAAACAAATTTCAGTAAAATTTATTTAGAAAGCTCCAATTCTGCAGAAACATATTTTCTCTACAATCTCTTAAAAACTCTATGATAATTGGACCAATAAATGGATAATATCACTTAAACCCACTAATCAGTCTTACACACAGACACACACACACAGAAAGAGAGAGAACCAGACATAGTATGCATTATGGTGTGATGTAATAGGAAATTCATAAAGTCACATTTGAAATATTCTTATAAAATAATTATCCTGAATTTTAATCAAGCCTCTACTCACAAACATCAGTTTATTTTAAAAAATAACAAGTAGAAGAACATGTTAAATAATACCACAGGAATGCACTTTCTCAAATTCTGGGAAATTCTACAAGATAAATGACTTGATTCCTACAATAAATAAATAACAAGAAAAAAGGAGGTAAAGGAAATCTAGAAATTAAAGGACACTCAAAAGATGTCAACCAATGGGAGTATGTAGAGCTTGTTTGGATCCTGATCAAATATCTCAACTCAGGGGGAAAATGAGGCAGGTTAGGGTTGTGGCCAAATGGTAGAGTTCTTGCCCAGCGTGCCCCAGGCCCTGAGTTCAATCCCCAACACCATCACCACAACAAAAAGATATTTATAGACAACAGGGAAATTGGAACATTGAATACTAGATGATTTCAATGAATTGTTACCAATTTTTAAAGTATGATAATGGTACTGTGACTGTTTTAAAAGTAGAGTTCTCTTTTAAATACATCTCTAAGTATTTACAGACGAAAAGTTATATGATAATTGAAATTCATTTTTTAAAATTTTTTTAGTTGTTTATGGATCTTTATTTTATTCATTTATTATTTATATGTGGTGCTGAGGATCGAACCCAGTGCCTCACGCATGCTAGGCAAGCGCTCTACCACTGAGCTACAGCCTCAGCCCTGAAATTCATTTTTAACATAATGGAGGCAATCCAGAGAGAATGGGAAGTACAGAAGAAACAAGGTTGACTATGTGTTGATAATCATTGAAGCTGAGACATAGCTACCAGTACCCCAGGCCAGAGGCCTTGCTGAGGTTCCCACAGACAGGATTCGGTTACCTGCCCCCAACAAAAAATAAAAGAAAATAACATTAAAAGGAAAAATTAATTTAATCACAATTTGGCCCAAACTGGGAAGGCAGCTAAACCTGTCTCCACCAGTCCTACAGGAATGTTACAACATATAGGAATAAAAGCCAGGAAATATACATATGTAGACTCAGCAGGGTGTTGTTAGCCAGAGAAACACGGCAATTCCAGTTTCACTGGTAACCACCAGGACCAAGGAAGAGGGCCAGGGGCAGTTTTTCAGTTTCTGTTCTTAGCATGAAGAAGGTGGGATGGAGAGATACTGGTTATCAGGAAATTGGGGAGGAAAAAAAAAAACATAATTTGTGGCTTTTGATTTTTTTTTTTTTTTACAACTTTAATTTTTTAATAAAGAAAGTGCTATTAATTTTTCAAAAAAGAGTTCCAAGAAATTGAATTCCCAGCAATGATTATTTCTAAAATATACGAGATAGGAAACACAATTATAAAAAGGCTTAAAACCAGATGGATCATTCTTGCTTTGTTCTGTTTCCAGAGGGGCCTCCCTGGGTTGGCCAGACCTGTCTCAACCCTTGGCTCAAGCGACCCTCCCCAGCCCCTCAATACCTGGCACTTCAGGCACAGGCCCCAGCTCTTATTTCTTTAAAAAAAAAAATCAGTTGATTTGTCACATCAGGGAAGTTCAGCAAATTACATCAGCTGCCGTTTTAGTCTCCCTCAGAGTCACTGTCCCTCCTCGTGGGGACAGAGCACCGCACCGAGGACAGCAGTGTGTCTTTGATGGGCTTCCGGGGGTTTTCCTCCAGGTCCGTCTTGATGGCTCCGGACTCAGACAGCTTCCACTCCAGCTCATCTCTTGTCAGGTTCATGCCACCAAACACCAGAGGACCAATGAACTGAGCCTTGATGTCACCTTCCAGGTACACAAACACTGTGGGCAGGTTCCTATCGGGATAGTTGGGTATGCAGGTGGTTGAGATGGCTTTGACAAACTTGACATCAGGGAACTTCCTGGCAAGTGCACTCAGGTGCTGATTTATCAGGGCGCAGAGAGGAATCCCTTGTTTGTAAAGGTGCAAGACCATCCACAAGCCTCCACCAGCTTTTGTGACTTCTTGAACATAATCCTTGCCCGAGATCTCCAAAACTTCTCCAAATTTATTCTTCAGTTGGGTTGCCTTCCACTCAGCCAGTCTCTGCTGCCTGTACATTTCAACAGCCCGTTCATCTTCCTCATTGAAGTCGTCTTCGTTGTCCTCCAGCTCCTCCAAGGTCATCTGTTCGTACGTTCTCACCACTGACTGCTGGAGGATGCGCTGCTCCTCCTCTTCCGCCTCCTTCTCCAAGTCTTTCAGACTCTCCTTCGAGGGCAGGATGCCCTTTTTGCGTAAGATGTCATTCCATTCGGTGTCTGCATTGGGGTCCTGAAGTGCATGAAGAGCTGGGGGCGAGGGCAGGCCAGGTGTGCACGGTGGGCACCCCGCGCAGCCGCACTCCTGACTCCACTTCTACGTGCACTGGGCCGTGACCCACCGGCTCGGGCGCTTCTCATGGAGTCATGAGGAAGTCACTTGGATCTACCAAGACCTGGCAAGGGCTTCACAGGCTTCGGACAGGGGAGGCCGACCCCGAGGAGCGGCAGCCCAGAGGACGGAGATACGCGGAGCAGGCCACCGTGGCTTTTGATTTTGAAGGGGCTGTTACATTATGGGACTTTGGGTTTCATTATACAATTTTCTCTACTTTCATATATGTTTGAAAATGTCCACAATGAAAGGTTTTGTTGTTGTTGTTGTTTTTTAATTAAGCTGCCTTTTACCTTCCTTCAGCCTGTATTAGTTTCCTAGGGCTGCTGTAACAAAGTATCACAGATTGATTAAACAACAGAATTCTGTTTTCCCACTATTCTGAAAGTTAAGATATAAGATCAAGGCACTGGTAGAGTTGGTTCCTTCCAAGACCATAAGGAAGAATGTATTCCCATTTTCTACTTGGCTTGTAGATGGCCATCTTCTTCCTGTGACTTCACATCATCATTCCTCCATCCAAATTCTTTTTTTCCTTTACCAATACAAGAATAGAGTACACTAACAACCTTGATTTAACTTAGTCACCTCTGTAAAGACCCTATCTCCAAACATATTTACATTGTGAGGAACTAGGAATTAGGACTCCAACAAGTGAATTGGGAAGGACACAATTCAGTCTATAACACTGCTCTGTCCCCAGTGTCCAGTGCCTGGAAAATAGAGGGACCTCAATAAATGTGTATTAATTGAATATTGAATGATAGAAAGTAACATCTGGGCAGCAAGACTGTGCTGCCTGAGCCTCTCTCTCTCCTAACATCTTCTCCCTGCTATAGTTTGAAGGATGGGTTCATTCTCCTTTAGTCTGCGGGCCTGAGTTTGTGGCAGTGAGGGGATAGCTACCAGGAAAGCAAGGCAGAGTCAAACAGCAGAGGGCTGGGCTCTCTGGTTATCCATGTTGTGACCGGCTCTTTTGTGTGTTCTGATTTATAGGAACATGGTCTTATCTTAAGCAAGATAATCAGAGATGGCCAAGTACATCGTCCCAGGCAGCGTTCAGTGAGGCCTGTAGGCTCCTGCCTTTCCCAGACTCTGCTTTTCTCAACCACAAAAGCAACTTAATCTATTGAGTTCTCAAATCTACCCTTGAAGATGAGGAGAGACAGGAGTTACCATTAACAGGTGAGAGCTCTGCTGAAATGCAAGAAAGACCCTAGGGCAGCTTTATGCATTATTAACCTAAAAGAAACAAGGATAGTCTATAGGGGCTGGGATTGTGGCTCAGTGGTAGAGCACTTGCCTTGCATGCATGAGGCACTGAGTTTAATCCTCAGCACCACATAAAAATAAAGATTAAAAAAAGAACAAATAAAAATAAATAAATATGCAAAAAAATAATAATGCAAAGTAAATAAATAAAATGAATAAAAAATGCAAAATAAAATTCTTTTTCAGTTTCCAGTACATTTAATAACTTAATGTAGATCCATCATTCCTTTGACTATTGCCTATGATGTAAAGGAATAAGAGAAAATTAACTATTTCAGTTACTGAATATATGACCTATTTTAAAATTGTGTTTAGACCATCAAAATTAGGTAAATATAGCAAACTTAAAGCATTTTGGACAACTGCTGTTGTGTCAGGCTATTTCTTTTCTTTCTTTTTTCATTTCTGGCTCATAAATCTTACAAAAGCACCTTACTTTTTTAAAGTAATTTTTCTTAATTATAAAGAAAATATATATTCATTGAAGAATTTTTTTAAAGAAATAGAAAAAGCATAAAGAAAATATTTAATCCTACCCTCAGAGAGAGAAAGACTGTTTATCTTAGTGTATTTTCTTCCCATGATATTTTTTTTCTAGTACTGAGGATTGAACCTAGGTATGCTCTGTCACTGAACTACATCCCACCATCCCTCTACTTTTTTTTTTATAACTTTATTTATTTTTGTATGTAGTGCTAAGGATCAAATCCAGTGCCTCACATATGCTAGGCAAGCATTCTACCACTGAGCCACAATCCCAGCCCAACTTTTTTTTTATTAGTTCTAATCAGTTACACATGACAACAGAAAGCTTTTCAATTCAATATACACAAATGGAGCAGAATTTTTCACTTCTGTAGTTGTACATGAAGTAGTCACACCATTCATGTAATCATACATGTACCTAGAGTAATGATGTCCATCTCATTCCATCATCTTTCCTACTCCCCTGACCCTTCCCCCCTTCCCTTTGCCCCATCCAAAGTTCCTCCACTCACTGGGCGCAGTGGTGCATGCCTGTAATCCCAGCACTTTGGGAGGCTGAGGCAGGAAGAATGTGAGTTCAAAACCAGCCTCAGCAACACTGAGGTGCTAAGCAACTCAGTGAGACCCTGTCTCTACATAAAACACAAAATAGGGCCAGAGATGTGACTCAGTGGTCAAGTGCCCCTGAGTTCAATCCTTGGTACCATGAGAAAAAAAAACCACACACACACAAAGTTCCTCCACTCATCCCATGACATGCCCCATTATGGATTAGCATTCACTTATCAGAGAGAATATTCAGCCCCTGGTTTTCTGGGATAGGCCTATTTCGCTTAGCATGATATCCTCCAACTCCATCCATTTACCTGCAAAAGCCATAATTTTATTCTCTTTTAATGCCAATTAGTAGTCCATTGTGTATATATACCAGTTTCTTTATCCATTCATCTATTGAAGGGCATCTAGGTTAGTTCCACAATTTAGCTATTGTGAATTGAGATGCTATAAACACTGAAATGGCTGTGTCACTGTAGTATGCTATTTTTTTTTAAACATTTTTTTAGTTGTAGATGGACACAATGTCTTTATTTTATTGCTTTGTATGTGGCGCTAAGGATCGAACCCAGGGCCTCATGCATGCAAGGCAAGCGCTCTACCACTGAGCTACAATCCCAGCCCACTGTAGTATGCTATTTTTAAGACCTTTGGGTACAGACCGAAGAGTGGGATAGCTGGGTCAAATGGTGGTCCCATTCCAGGTTTTCTAAGGAATCTCCATACTGCTTTCCAGATTGGTTGCACCAATTTGCATTCCCACCAGCAATGTATGAGTGTGCCTTTTCCCCCACATCCTCGCCAACACTTACTGTTGTTTGTATTCTTGATAATTGCCATTCTGACTCACGTGAGATAAAATCTTAAAGTAGTTTTGATTTGTATTTCTCTAATGGCAAGAGATGTTGAACATTTTTTCATATATTTGTTGATCAATTGTATATCTTCTGAGAAGTGTCTGTTCAGCTCCTTATCTGTTCATTTATTGATTGGGTTTTTTGTTCTTTTGGTGCTAAGTTTTTTGAGTTCTTTATATATCTTGAGATTAGTGCTCTATCTGACGTGCTTATTGCAAAAATTTGCTCCCAAAATGTAGGCTGTTTATTCACCTCATTGATTGTTTCTTTTGCTGAGAAGAAGCTTTTTAGTTTGATTCCATCCCATTTATTGACTCTTGATTTTCTTTCTTTCTTTCTTTCTTTTTTTTTTTTTTTTTTTTTTTTTTTTTTTTTTTTTTTTTTTGATACTGGAGATTGAACTCAGGGGTACTCGACCACTGAGCCACATCCCCAGCCCTATTTTGTGTTTTATGTAGAGACAGGGTCTCACTGAGTTGCTTAGCGCCTTGCCATTGCTGAGGCCGACTTTGAACTCGCGATTCTCCTGTTTCATCCTCCCTAAGTGCTGGGATTATAGGCTTGCGCCACCGCACCTGGCTTGGTTTTATTTCTTGAGCTTTAGGAGTCTTGTTAAGGAAGTCGGGATCTAATCCGATGTGATGAAGATTTGGGCCTACTTTTTCTTCTATTAGGTGCAGGGTCTCTGGTCTAATTCCTAAATCTTTGATCCACTTTGAGTTGGATTTTGTGCATGGTGAGAGATAGGGGTTGTTTAGTTTTGCTGCACATGGATTTCCAGTTTTTCCAGCACCATTTGTTGAAGAAGTTATCTTTTCTCCAATGTATGTTATTAGCATCTTTATCTAGTATAAGGTAGCTGTATTTTTGTGGATTTTTCTCTGTGTCTTCTATTCTATACCATTGGTCTCCATGTCTATTTTGGTGCCAATACTATGCTGTTTTTGTTACTATAGCTTTGTAGTATAGTTTAAAGTCTGGTATTGTGATGCTTCCTGCTTCACTCTTCTTGCTAAGGATTGCTTTGGCTATTCTGGGTCTCTTATTTTTCCAAATAGACTTCATAATTATTTTTTCTAATTCTGTAAGAAATGACATTGGGATTTTAATTGGAATCACATTGAATCTGTATAGAGTTTTAGGTAGTATGGCCATTTTGACAATATTAATTCTGCCTATCCAAGAACATGAGAGATCTTTCCATCTTCTAAGGTCTTCTTCAATTTCTTTAGTGTTCTGTAGTTTTCTTTGCAGAGGACTTTCACTTCTTTTGTTAAATTGATTCCCAAGTATTTTATTTATTTTTTTGAGGCTATTGTGAATGGGATAGTTTTCCTAATTTCTCTTTCAGAGGATTCATCACTGATTATAGAAATGCATTTGACTTATGGGTGCTGATTTTATATCCTGCTACTTTGCTGAATTCATTTATTAATTCTAGAAGTTTTCTGGTGGAGTTTTTTTGATCCTCTAAGTATAGAATCATGTCATATAATGATAGCTTGAGTTCTTCTTTTCTTATTTGTATCCCTTTAATTTCTTTCATATAATTGCTCTGGCTAGAATTTCAAGTACTGTGTTGAATAGAAGTGATGAAAGAGGGCATCCCTGTCTTGTTCCAATTTTAGAAGGAATGCTTCCAATTTTTATCCATTTAGAATGATATTGGCCTTGAGTTTAGCAGAGATAGCTTTCACAATGTTGAGATATGTTCCTACTATCCCTAGTTTTTCTAGTGTTTTGAACATAAAGAGGTGCTGTATTTTGTGAGATACTTTCTCTGCATCAATTGATACAATCATATAATCCTTACCTTTAAGTCTATTGATATGATGAATTATGTTTATTGATTCCATATATAATTATGTTTATTGATTTCCAAATTTGCATCCCTGGAATGAACCCCACTTGATCATGGTGCACTATTTTTTAGTATGTTTTTGTATGCTATTTGCCAGAATTTTATTGAGAATTTTTGCATCTATGTTCATCAGGTACGTTGGTCTGAAATTTTCTTTCCTTGAAGTATCTCTCCCTGGTTTTGGTATGATCAACTTTTTTTTTTTTTTTTTGGTACTGGAGATTGAACTCAGGGGCACTCGACCACTGAGCCACATCCTCAGCCCTGTTTTTGTGTTTTATGTAGAGACAGGGTCTCACCGAGTTGCTTAGCACCTCGTGGTTGCTGAGGCTGGCTTTGAACTTGGCGATTCTCCTGTCTCAGCCTCCCTAAGTGCTGGAATTATAGGTGTGCACCACCACGCCTGGCAACTTTTTTTTTTTTTTTAAATAGGGTCTTACTAGCCATCTCTAGTCACCACAGCACCTAAATCCCTACCTCTGAATCTCATCAATTCATAAGACCAATTACCGAATTGGTGGAACCCAGGGCAAATTGAAAATGTGAGACCTCTTATTTAAAAAGTATTTTGAATTTTAACATGACAGAAGCAGAACGTTAGTCATAAGTCACACACACCTGAAGTCGGCCCTTCCGACACAATTTCACAAAAGCAATGTAGATCTTTGTTGAATGTAGATTGTTCTGCTGGGCAACTCTGGAATCAGACTTCCAGGCTACTGTCCCAGCTGTACCACTTAGCAGCTGCAGAACCCAAGCCTGATATTTGTTTGCTTTATGCCTTAATTTTCTTACATATACAACAAGGGTATAACAATAGGATCTAACTATTAGCATTGTTATGTAATAAAATGATTCCGTACCTGAGAACTCAAAAATATTTATTATTGCCCCAGAGAGAGGAAGGTAAACCTTTGATAGTTGTGGCAAATGTTACCTCTATTGAGAGTTTTCCCTTGAAAGGCGGATAGCCAAAGGGCTTTGAAAACAAGGGAAGGGGTCTGCATAAAGCTTGGAAACTGCTGTGATATTGCTTTCTGTAAATGATGATGACCTGGATTCCCAGGGCGACCTTGGCAGAACTGGGAGAATCAGGAACGACTTCTACCTCCCAACTGTCTGTTGATCCACCCTTTTTTCTCCTCATTTCCACTGGAGCATCCAAGTCCAGGCCTGCAGGTCTAACGGGTCCAGATATCATCCTGCATTCACAGTGTTTAGTTCCTAACACAGGCCCACAGCAACTGGAGTCCCAGGGCAGGCACGTGCTACTCAGATAGTTTTGGTTGCTAGTGACAGAAATATAGATAATATAAGGTTGAGTAAGGATATTTAGGCTAAAGTAAATAAGCCATGATGAGGCAGATAAGCAGCTCTCCAGGACAATAGTGACAGGTTCTTTGTCCGTTCATATCTCTACATCTGCCTGTATGTTGCTCCCATTCTCTCTCACACTAGTCCATATATTAGTCCATATATTAGCCATAACCACTAGAAATTCAGAACCAGATTCAAGCCAGCAGCCACTCTACTGTCCTCTAGTCTACTACATTTCTGGCTTTGTGAGGTTATCTAATGTTGTTCACAAACCTAGAGGTACGTGCATGGACGTTAGTGCTTCATTTTGGAAGATAAAGGTAGACTCTGACACAGCTAAGGGAATTCTTATCTCTTTGGACTTTAAACAAAAGGTGAATGAAATCCAGGAGGCTAAACCAGAGAACAGTAGAGTATTGTCTGCACAGGCCTTTGATCTAGGTCCACCCAGCCCAGCTCTGAAATGAACTGTGTAACTCGAAAGCACTGGAAATATTCTGGAGCAGAGGCAATTTACTGTACTGCACCTGAATAAATGAAGACTCATGGGGTTGTGTCCTCATTTCCTCTTAATCAAAAACCAGTTCTCTTCTTAAAGGGGATACTCATGTTTCTGAATTCATATTTTACATGTCAAAGGAGCAATTTTTATATTATTCTGATGCCATGTGAAAGGAGTAAAAATCCCTAGATATATTAGAAGAAATAACATACTTCCCAGAAAGAAGAGAAATTGAGCAATTTGTGATTCTGAGGAAGGAAATACAACAAAACCTGAACCAAAATATTGACTAGAACCAAAGGTAGCAGAGAAGAAAGAGAAAGTAAAGAACCAGTATAATCCTAGAGAATCACAACTCAACTAGAATTTACAAAACCTCTGGAAAAGAAACCTAGGGTAGGTAGGTAGACAGACAGATATACAGAAATTTAGGGACTGAAAGATCCAGGCAGTGCCAGGGACCTCTCCACCTTCTTAAATGAGATAATATTGGGTCAATCTTATCTCAGACCCACTCATGGATGTTTATATATGCTGATTTACAGAAAGACAAGTGCCTCTGCTTAAAAGAGACCAGAAGGAATTTTAATATTTGAAAATTATCAGACAGGAGACTGAAGAATATAAGTGGTGACAGGTTCTTTGTCCGTTCATATCTCTACATCTGCCTGTATGTGAAGGAATATAAGTGGTGTTTTTGCAAGCTATCTATGAGTTGGTGTGTGGGTTTTCCACACCAGTGATCACTTCTCCAACTCTCCAGATTCCAGCTGGGTCTTCTGCAATTCATTTCAATTCTAACACAATTTACCTTGAGTTAAGAGGCCAAGGGCTCAGTTGCACAAGACTGCCCTGATAGCTGGGCGCGGTGGTTCAAGCCTGTAATCCCAGCACTTAGGGAGGCTGAGACAGGAGAATCGTGAGTTCAAAGCCAGCCTCAGCAATGGCAAGGTGCTAAGCAACTCAGTGAGACCCTGTCTCTACATAAAACACAAAATAGGGCTGGGGACCTGGCTCAGGGGTCGAGTGCCCCTGAGTTCAATCCCTGGTACCAAAAAAAAAAAAAAAAA
>PVHX01017274.1:0-40603 GCA_004024805.1 Geosciurus inauris | reverse complement strand
GGCACGGTGGCTCAAGCCTGTAATCCCAGCACTTAGGGAGGCTGAGACAGGAGAATCGCGAGTTCAAAGCCAGCCTCAGCAACGGCGAGGTGCTAAGCAACTCAGTGAGACCCTGTCTCTACATAAAACACAAAATAGGGCTGGGGATGTGGCTCAGTGGTTGAGTGCCCCTGAGTTCAATCCCCAGTACCAAAAAAAAGAACCTATATAAACTGGACGCAGTGGTACATGCCTGTAATCCCAGCGGTTTAGGAGATTGAAGCAGGAGGATTGGGAGTTCAAAGCCAGCCTCAGCAAAAAGAAGGTGGTAAGCAACTCGGTGAGACCCTGTCTCTAAAGTACAAAATAGTGCTGGGGATGTGGCTCATTAGTAGAGTGCCCCTGAGTTCAATCCCTGGTAGGGAGGGAGACCTCCCCCTGAAAAAAATAACCTATATAAGATCCAGTAATTTTTTGGCAGGCACAGATATGTCTCTTTCAATATGTCCCTTCAAAAAAACTGGCTAGCTACAATCTTGGTAATACTCATTTTTTTACTATATGACCAAAAGCAAAATGCCCATTAGGATTAGTTGATCTGTTTACTGCATCCCCATCCCTACCCAACCCCTGTACTGGGGACTGAACCCACGGCGTACTCTACCACTGAGTTACACTCCTAGCCCTTAGTGGATGAAGTGTAGCTGTCCCACTCTTCCAGACCTGGATTAAAAATTGAGCAAGGGGTCAGGCACGGTGGTACAAGCCTGTAATCCCAGCGGCTTGGGAGGCTGAGGCAGGAGGATTGTGAGTTCAAACCTAGCTTCAGCAATTTAGTGAGGCAGTGAAACCCTGTCTCTAATAAAATGTGAAAAAGGGCTGGGGATGTGACTCAGTGGTTAAGCACCCCTGGGTTCAAACCCTGCTATCAAAAATAAAATAAAATAAAATTGAGCAAGGTACAAGAAACAGGAGTTTAACATTTCCATGGGACATTCCCACTTTATGAGAAATCTGTTCTGAAACACTCCACTGGACATCAAGGTCTTACAGATCTCACTGCCCAATTTCACTTTCCCCTGCCTTTCTTTTTTATTTATTTTTATGTGGTTCTGAGTATTGAACCCAGTGTCTCACACGTGCTAGGCAAGTGCTCTACCACTGAGCTACAACCCCAGCCCTCTGCCTTTCCTTTTATAGAGGTTATTCTCCAGTACAACTTGGATTCCCAACTCGATCTCAACAGTTGCTGCTCAGAATTCATCTTGTGTTACCCCTGAACAAGACCCAGATTCTTTTCTTTTTGGTACTAGGGATTGAACAAAAGGACACTTTACCACTGAGCTCATCCCCGCTCCTTTTTATTCTTAAATTTTGAGACAGCGTCTTTCCTGATAAATTGCTGAGACTGGCCTTGAACTTGTGATCCTCCTAAATTCCTGGAATTACAGGCATGTACCACTGTACCTGGTTTCCCAGATTCTATTGGTGCATTTTTGTCTCTCACAAGCTCCTGCACCTGGCATTCTGATTACCATCCTTGGAATTTAGTCAAGCAACAAACAGATTATCTTCTGATCCCCAACGGATTATCTTCTGATTTCACTAGTTTTACTCTCAGACTCCACTTTGACTTCCCTTTACATTTCCTTGTCTTTTCAAATCTTTATTTAGTAACTGTAGATTAGCTGGGTGCAATAATGCATGCCTGTAATACCAGCTACTCAGGAGATTGAGGCAGGAGGATCACAATTTGGCAAGGCCAACTTGTTTAATACCTTAGCGAGACCCTGTCTCAAAATAATAAGGTGTGGGGATGTAACCCCATAGTATAGTGCTCCTCGGTTCAATCCCTAGTATGGGGGTGGAGTATGAACAGATTGACTAATCCTAATGGGCATTTTGCTTCAGTCATATAGTTAAAAAATGGGTATGAGCCAGGCGTGGTGGTGCATGCCTGTAATCCCAGCACTTTGGGAGGCTGAGACCAGAGAATCGTGAGTTCAAAGCCAGCCTCAGCAACGGTGAGGCACTAAGCAACTCAGTGAGACCTTGTCTCTAAATAAAACAAAATAGGGCTGGGAATGTGGCTCAGTGGTCAAGTACCCCTGAGTTCAATCCCCAGTACCAAAAGAAAAAAGAAAAAGAAAAAAGCATGAGGGTATGACCAAGATTTAAGGGGGGAAAAAAAACATTCTGCCAGAGAACCAAATAAGATGTGCATTATTTGGTCAATACTGTGAGTGTTCCAGTAATTTGTTGCTCTTTAACAAACCATTCCAGAACCCAGTGCCTTAAATAATGTATTTACTTATGATTCCATGGACTGCTTGGGCAGGCCCAGCTAGGATGGCTGGTTAAGCTCCATGCGATGAGGACTGAGCTCACTAAGGCAGCTTTGACTTGTGTTGAAGGATCTGTGGCCTCACTCCCAGTGCCTCAGGTGGAGGGCTATAATTCTCTCTCCTTAGTCTGTGTGTGTGTGTGTGTGTGTGTGTGTGTGTGTGTGTGTCTGTGTGTGATATGGTGGATTAAACCCAAGAGTATTCTATCACTGGGTTACATCCCCAGCCCTCTTTATTTTTTATTTTGAGACCAGGTCTTGCCAAGTTTGCTCATATTGACCTCAATCTTGCAATCTTGCCTCCTCCCAGGCATCCAGGAATACACATTTTAGTCTTCCTTTTTTTCTTTCTTTCTTTCTTTTTTTTTTTTTTTTTTTTTTTTTTTTTTTTTTTTTTTTTTTTTTTTTTTTTTTTTTTTGGTACCAGGGATTGAACTCAGGGGTATTCCACCACTGAGCCACCTCCCCAGTCCTATTTTGTGTTTTATGTAGAGACAGGGTCTCACTGAGTTGCTTAGCGCCTCACCGTTGCTGAGGCTGGCTTTGAACTGGCAATTCTCCTGTCTCAGCCTCCCAAAGTGCTGGGATCACAAGCTTGTGCCACCTTGCCCAGCTACTTTGTAGTCTTTCAACCTCTAGGGTCTATCCACTTTTCAAGTAGTCTATGAGGGTAACTGAATTCCCATGAGAGCTCAACTCCAAAAAGGCGAAAACAAGCTGCAAAGCCTCTGAGGGCCCACTTCTGCTACATTGTGTCTAGTCAGAGGCTAGCTCAGA
Source organism: Geosciurus inauris (assembly GCA_004024805.1). Classification (NCBI taxonomy): domain Eukaryota; kingdom Metazoa; phylum Chordata; class Mammalia; order Rodentia; family Sciuridae; genus Geosciurus; species Geosciurus inauris. Next base: position 37,503 of record PVHX01017274.1, on the reverse strand, counting down.
TTCAAGAGTAGGGGAAGTAAACTTGACAAAAAGAGTGGCAAAGTCATACTGCATAAAGGAAGGAGGAATAGGAGGCATTACTGTGGCCAACTCTGGAACCAATCTTCCAAAGCACACAGGAAATATAGTTAAAATGTATACAGCACTTATTTGCTCACTATTAGGCTCATACTTTTTTTTTCATTTGTTTTGTAGTTGTAGATGGACAGAATGCCTTTATTTTATTTGTTTATTTTTATGTGGTGCTGAGGATGGAACCCAGTGCCTCACACATGCAAGGCAAAGGCTCAGCCATTGAGCTACAGCCCCAGGCCCAGGCTCACTCTTGCCTAGAGGTCTGTTTCTTTCCTACATCTCACTGCTTAGGGTTTTAAATGTAGACTGGCAAGTGTGGACAGACAGTGGTGTTCTTTAGAGCGGCGAACTTGTTATGATGAGTCTAGGAAAAAAATCTTGTAGGCGGGGGTTAGGATTGTGGCGTAGTGGTAGAGCGCTTACCTCACATGCATAAGGCACTGGGTTCGATTCTCAGCACCACATAAAAATAAATATTTAGCAGGGCATGGAGGCACAAGCCTGTAGCAGTCCAGTGTTCCTGAGTTCAATCTTCAGTACCGTAAATAAATAAAGATATTTTAAAAGAAGATTAAAAAAAATCAGGCAGAACATGCTAAGGACCCTCCTGTGTTTCTAAAATTTGCCCAAAGTTGATGTGAAAGCAAAGATTTTTGGGAGCTGCCCTCGATTTGGTTGACTTTCAAGAGTACCTACCTGTGCTACCTTTTTAAATTATTATTTTTAGTTGTAGATGGACACAATACCTTTATGTTATTTATTTTTATGTGGTGCTGGCAATTGAACCCAGTGCCTCACATGTGCTAGGTGAGCACTCTACCACTGAGCCATAAACCCAGCCCTGTGCTACCTTTTTGTTGACCTTTGTATGAGGGGTGACAGACTAGAATTTATGTACTTTAAATTCTATGAGACTGAAACTCTTCCACCAGAAAACCTTTCATTTCCTAGAGAATAATGCTTATGATGTTTAAGGATGGACTTTGAAATTCTGTCTTTAAGATGAAATCATCCCACTCCCCACTTTTTTATAGTGCTGAGATGGGATGAAACCCAGAGGTACTTTGTCACTGAGCTACATTGCCAGCCCTTTCTTATTGTTTTGGGAGACAGGGTCTCACAAAATTGCCAAGGTTAGCTTTGAACTTGTGATCCCCCTGCCTCAGGCTTCCAAGTAGTTGGAATTATAGGCAACCTTCATCTACAAGGCTATATTCAGTACTCTGGTTCTCCAGCAAGATTATTTAATCTTACTATCACATACTTTTTATATATTTAATTTATCTATGTTAAGGACCTTGAAAGAACAGCAATCTTTGGGCTGGAGATGTGGCTCAGTAGTAATGCACCTGCCGAGCATACATGAGGTCTTGGGTTCAATCCCTAGTACCACATCACAAATGTGCATGCATGCGCATGTGCACACACACACACAGTGATTGTATCAAGTGAAGAACCAAGTTTGTGAGCAAGTAATTCTAACAGTGCTGTAATACAACAATAATGGGATGATCTTACTTCAGTAATAATACATATGCCTAAACAAAGGATCACTCAGGATACAGCCCAAATGAAAGGACAAAAGTGAAGTGTTACCTGTGAACTTTTCCTGAGGATAATTGTTAGATCCAGGTTATTAAAGGAAACAAAAACCCTTAGGTAGAACTGTCTGCTTGAGTAATTTTCCATAACCTCTTGTTAGCCAACTCTCTCAATAGTATTTCAACTAAGGAAGATATTACGTTGCTTTCAGTTAAGTGTAATCCTGATGATTAAATGTCCAAAGGTGTCCATGTGAACCCATGCTCACTTCTGTGTCCTCTACTTAAATGCTTACACAGTTACACCTCAAAAGATAGTGTAAATTTCCTGTTAAGTTCAGAAGATGAGATGAAAATGAACATGATTGCTAAGTCTCCACAATCAGTACCTAGCATGTAGTGAATGGTTAGTCACTGAATAACTGATGAAACTGTCACATTCCAGGATGAATGTATCTTTCTTCTAAATAGCCCCTCTACATATTCACCCTTCCTTTCATTACTATATGCAAATAGCCTTCAATTAAAATCCTTGCCATCAGTTAAAATAGACTATTAACTATTCTTCCTGCCTCCAAATTCTTCTTTCCCACCTCTATCCATCTAGAACACCAGTTTAATCTTAAAACATTCCCATTCGCAAACACTAAATGTTCCCTGTTGTTTTCTCAATAAATTCAGGATTTAAAATTTTTATTCTTTTTTTTTTTTTTTTTTTTGGTACTGGGGATTGAACTCAGGGGTACTCAACCACTGAGCCACATCCCCAGCCCTATTTTGTGTTTTATGTAGAGACAGGGTCTCACTGAGTTGCTTAGCACCTCGCCATTGCTGAGGCTGGCTTTGAACTTGTGATTCTCTAGTTTCAGCCTCCCAAAGTGTGGGGATTACAGGCGTGCACTACTGTGCCCAGCTTATAATTTTTATTTTTATTTTTTAAATTAAGCCAGGTGTGGTGGCATACACCTGTAATATCAGTGGCTCAGAAGGCTGTGGCAGGAGGATCACAAATTCAAAGGCCAGCCTCAGCAACTTAGGCCCTAAATAACTTGATGAGTTCCTGTCTGAACAATAGAACTGTAAAATACCCCTGTGTTCAATCCCCAGTCCACCAAATAAGTAAATATTTATTTTTGTTTAAATATTTAAACAAAATATTTAAACAAAAAAGGAGACCCAGTGGCTGTCTCCTGTACAGAATTATATCCCCAGTTCTTTTTAATTAATTTATCTGATACTCTGAACGTACCCAGGGGTGCTCTACCACTGAGCTATACCCCAGAGGTCTTTATTTTTATTTTATTCAAGACGGGTTTTCCCTAAATTGCTTAAAGCCTAAGATAAGTTGCTGATGCTGGCCTTGACCTTGAGATCCTCCTGCCTCAGCCTACCAAGTTGCTGGGGTACAGGTTTGGGCCATTGCACCCAACTCACATTTACTTTTTTTTTTTTTTTTTTGGTACTGGGGATTAAACTCAGGGGCACTCAACCACTGAGCCACATCCCCAGCCCTATTTTTTGTGTTTTATGTAGAGACAGGGTCTCACTGAGTTGCTTAGCGCCTCGCTGTTGCTGAGGCTGGCTTTGAACTCGCGATTCTCCTGTCTCAGCCTCCTCAAGTGCTGGGATTACAGGCGTGCGCCACCACGCCCGGCTCACATTTACTTTTAAAAGCCTATGCTACTTTACGCTTTCAAGATGGTTCTTTATTAATAAGTTGGGTCTTAGTCTTTAACCAGACTAGAAACTCTTTGAAAACAAACTATGACTGTTAAACTTTTTTTTTCTTGACAGTGTTTGGCATTTTGTAAATACTAGATCAATGATTCGCAATGTTTTCATTCAAAACACCCAATTAAAATACACATACAACTTTTGCAAAGTTTACTACAAAGAAGTGTACATACCAAAATGTTTCACTCAATTTTCACAACTGAACACACTCATGCAAGTAGCTCCCATAAGATACAATGCAATCAGAATTTCAGAAACCCTCTTCATACACTCCTTATGAATATCCTATTTTAACCATTTACATGCAATAATCAGATGTAAGAAAAGTAAAAATATGTATTTCTAAATCTGTTATATCTACTCCATCAGCCGTCCCCACGACCTCCCACCATATGCACACATCCTCATCAGTCACCCGATTGGGGACCACTGCGATAGGGTATTTTTTGTTTCTGATTTGGAGGAGTGGAAGTGAATGTATAGAAATAAGCCTACAACATCTCCGATGAAAAAAGTGTTATTACCAAACTGTCAAAGGAGCTAGAGATCATCTTAAAAAGACGCGCTATAGGTGCAGCACTAGCTGCGTTATCTCCACGTACGTCAGCCCTCAGAACTCATCTCGCAATATTCAACATGGCCGCATGCGCGTCCATAAGCAACATGGCCACTCTGCCAGGCACCAACATGGCGGCCACAGCCTCATGGCGCTCGGAAGCACGAGAGAACCCTCACAAGGAATATGCCAACACCTAAAGCGGCTCTTGTTACAACTTCCCCAAGTGACCGCAAATCCGGAAGTGGCCTTTCGTCTTGCGCATCTCCTGGGATCTGCTTCCGGTTAGTCTTCGGGTGTCCGCGTGAGAATTGAATGTATCCTCAAGCAAGGGCTGGGAGGTGCTAGTCCACCGCGCCTGATTCGAGTGAGTCGGGGCTGCGAGACCAGGATGTCGGACACGTGGAGTTCTATCCAGGCCCACAAGAAGCAGTTGGACTCGCTGCGGGAGAGGTTGCAGAGGAGAAGGAAACAGGACTCGGGACACTTGGGTGAGGCTCGGGGCAGTCGGGGGCCAGATTTGGCCAGGGAGGGAGGAAAGATCCCCGGAGAAAAAGACAAGCGTCCTTGCTCAGCGTCGGTTTCCCTGATGCCTAATACCTTGACACCCTCTGCTCCCCTTCAGCCACAGAGACCGTCATCGTCTTGCAGGCACTTAGCAATTCCTCTACACCCTGGGCCTTCCTCCTCCACCTAACATTCCGAACCGACGCGGGAGCCCCTCCCTAGTCCAACTTCCCACTCCTCTTCAGTCCGTGAGAACATCGCCTTTGCGAGGTCCCTCATCCTTCTGTCCAAAGAGGACGAAAGCAGCTAGCCTTCCCCCCAGCCCCTCCCCTTTGGCTGCTGCTATGGTGCTGTGTTTTTCCTTCGGTTATAGCGACTGCATAAAAGCGGTCATTTCTTTTTTGACTGTAGGCACAGTGAGCAGGACTGTGCTCACTTTCATCCACAGTGCCCAGTTAAGTGGCCCGCACAAAGTTCTCTCACTAGGTCTTGCTAAATGAGTAGGAAAACTGACGTTTATACACCGAGCAAGAATCTGAAAACATTTAGTTTTTGGTTTTCAAAATTTCTCCTCTCCTGCTTATGACAATCATAAAACTTGAAGGAACTCGAAGATTATCAAGTTCAACCCCAACCTCCCTCCATCCTCAGCGCAGACCCTAAATAACTTAAGGCAAATCAGTTGCAGATTTCTGTGAGGACAGTGAATTCATACCACCTTGTAGCAACTGTTCTATTTTTTTTTTTTTTTTATCAGTATTGTCAACTGCATCTTTATTTTTTATTTTTGGTACTGGGGATTGAGCCACAACCCCAGCCCTATTTTGTGTAGAGACAGAGTCTCACTGAGTTGCTAAGCGCCTCCAGTTGCTGAGGCTGGCTTTGAACTTGTGATTCTCCTGTCTCAGCCTGCCAATGTGCTGGGATTATAGGTGTGTGCCACTGCACCTGGCTGTCAACTGCATCTTTAAACTGCATCTTTAAATCTTGCTTTGATCATATTAGGGTCAGGTGCTTGTATTTTGCTACCTAGAATCAGAAGATTTACTGGCAGGATTTTCACACCATGATTAATATTGCTTACCTGTAGTGTTCATGAGTCTAATTAGATAAAATTAAGATGCTGCCCTCAAGGAGTTTAAAATTTAGTTGAAAATCAAGGATAGATACTTACAAAAAGTCAGAAGCAGTGTGCAGTCCCAGCAAATTGGGAGGCAGAGGTAGAAGAATTGAAAATTCAAGGCCTGCCTGCACAATTTAGGGAAACTGATTGGAAAAATAAAAAGGGCTGGGGATGCAGCTCAGTGGTAGGGTGCCCCTGGGTTCTATCACCAGTACTGGAGAAGAAAGAAAGAAAATATCATACATGTAAGATTCAGATGAACGCGTCTACGATCAATATAGTAAAGAACAAGAACTAGTTTGTCAGCAAAGCCATTATAATGGAGTTGGCACTTAGTTTGGTTTTGGGCTATGTAGGACTTGCTTTTTTATTTTTTAAATAAAAAGTAAGAAGGCGGTATAGTAAAGGAAGATATGCAAGGTATAGGATTAAAGAATAAGTAGTAGTCAAGCTTTAGAGTAGTTACTGAATTACCATGTTGGTATATGAACTTCAACTCCTCTGACTTGCAAATCCAGTTTACTCTGTGTTTTGTTTTTTTCTTGTTTTCCTATTCATTAGTTTCCCTTTTTGGGGGGGTGGGGATACTGGGGATTAAACTCAAGGGTACTCGACCACTGATCCACATCCTCAGCCCTATTTTGTGTTTTATGTACAGACAGAGTCTCACTGAGTTGCTTAGCGCCTTGCCCTTGCTGAGGCTGGCTTTGAACTCATGATTCTCCTGTCTCAGCCTCCCAAAGTGCTGGGATTATAAGCGTGCGCCACTGTGCCCAGCCCATTTTTTTCTTTTTGGTGGTACTGGGGATTGTACCCAGGAGCATTCTACCTCTGAACTACATACTCAGCCCTTTTTATTTCTATTTTGAGACAGTACCTTGATAAGCTGCCCAGGCTGGCCTCCAACTGGCCATCCTCCTGCCTCAGCCTCCCAAGTAGCTGGGATTACAAGTGTTCACCACTTCTCAGGCTCCCCAGTTTCTTTTATCCATATCAATTTTAGGTAGAAAATGATACCTAATTACTTTTTTTTTTTTGGTACCGGGGATTGAACTCAGGGGCACTCGAGCCACATCCCAGCCTTATTTTTGTATTTTATTTAGAGGCAGTGTCTCATTGAATTGCTTAGTGCCTCACCATTCCTGAGGCTGGCTTTGAACTCTCAGCCCTTCTGTCTCAGCCTCCCCAGCTGCTGGAATTACAGGCACACTACCATGCCTGGCTCTGAGGCTGGTGTCAAACTCACAATCCTCGTGCCTCAGCTCCTGAGCCACTGGGATTATAGATGTGCACCACTGCACCCAGTTCCAGCCCTTTTTTTTTTTTGGTACCGGGGATTGAACTCAGGGGCACTCATTCACTGAGCCACATCCCCAGCCCTTTTTTGTGACTTATGTAGAGACACGGTCTTGCTGAGTTTCTTAGCGCCTCGCTGTTGCTGAGGCTGGCTTTGAACTTGTGATTCTCCTGTCTCAGCCTGCCAAAGTGCTGGGATTACAAGCGTGAGCCACCACGCCCGCCTAGTTCCAGCCCTTTTTAATTTTATTTATTTTTAATTTTTTTGGCACTGGGAATTGAACCCAGGGGTGCCTGACCACTGAGCCACATCCCCAGCCCTATTTATTTTTTGAGATAGGGTCTTGCTAAGTTGCTTAGGGCCTCACTAAGTTGCTGAGGCTGGCCTCAAACTTGTGATCCTCCTATCTCAGCCTCCCAAGCTGCTGGGATTACAAGAATGTGCCACCAAGCTTGGCCCCTAGCCCTGTTTTAAAACTTAATTTTGAAGCTGGGTGTGGTGGTGCATGCCTGTAATCCCAGTGGCTTGGGAGCCTGAGACAGGAAGATCACGAGTTCAAAGCCAGCCTCAGCAGTAACAAAGCACTTAGCAACTCAGTGAGACCTTGTCTCTAAATAAAATACAATATAGGACTGGGGCTGTAGCTCAGTGGTTGAGTGTCCCTGAGTTCAATACCTGGTACAAAAAAAAAACAACAAAAAACCCCAACAACTTTATTTTGAGATAGGCTTTGAACTTGTGATACTCCTGCCTCAGTTTCCCAAGTAGCTGGGATTATAGGCATGTGCCACCATACCCAGCTAATACTTTCTGTGGTTAGTTTAAAATTTTAACATGATGAGAAAAATCATGTATGAGCCTACAGGGTTTCTGTTATTCTGACATTCCCTTATTTACTAGTTGCATGAGAGCTCACTTGCATTGAAGAAAATACTTTGTAGGAAACAGATTTTATTTAGGTGATATATTAAAGAAGTCAGAGAAATACGTATTCTGTAGAGGGTCTTTTTTTGGGGGGGGGGTACCAGGGATTGTACTCAGGGGCACTTGACCACTGAGCCACTTCCCCAGCCCTATTTTGTGTTTTATTTAGAGACAGGGTCTCACTGAGTTGCTTAGCGCCTCACTGTTGCTGAGGCTGGGTTTGAACTCACAGTTCTCCTGTCTCAGCCTCCCAAAGTGCTGGGATTACAGGCGTGTGCCACCATACCCAGCTCTGTAGAGGGTCTTTGTGCCAGCCAAGACCTTCAAGTGTTCAGGTATGCAGCAGTGATCCCACTGCTATGTAGGCTATCTAAGTGAGTTGCTTTATTAGCAGAAAAGAAGGGCTAATATTTCGTTCTTTTTATAACCAGAAACTCAACAATTACCATACTGCCTTTGGGCACTGTCAATTACTAACTTTTCAATTTAGGCATTTCTGTAAGAGGTAATATAGCTTTGTTTTGTCACTTCTCCATATTTTCCACATAGAGAACCCATCACTATTTTAGTCCCCTGAGCTTCTTTTGCAGCATAGAAGAATCTGACAGCTTTGGGTAAGTACATTTCTTCTATGGATATTTTACTAACTTTAGTATGAAATAATTTTTTTCATTCAACAATAGCAGTAGGGAAAAGGCACCCAAGAATTCAACAAAGTGACCAACAATGTTAATTTATTATAAACTATTAAATCAATTTACTGTATCACTGTACTTTGTTATAGTTCTCTCATTTTTTTGTGACACGTCATCCACTATTTGTGGTTGGTTTGTTTTTTTGGTTATAATTGTTCTTCACCATACCTTTTTATGCTTTTCTATTTCAAAATGCATACTCTTTAGATGAATGATTCTTTTTATATTTATTCTTTGCAGTTCTGGGGATCAAACCCAGGTCTTGAGCATGCCAGATAAGTGCTCTACCACAGAGCTACATCCCCAGCCATAGATGGATGATTCTAATTGCTTTTAGTTATTTTTAATTATATTTTATTTTTCTTTTGTATTAATCACACTTTGTTATTAACCAAACTTTGCAAAATATATGCACACCTAACTACTGGAGCTGCCTTGGTACTTTCACCCAATGCTGAACTGTTTAATCATTTTGACGAGACTGTATTCTCCCTTGAATGTAAATATTCTTTTCCAGAGGTAAATATATATTGACTTGTATATCCACCTCGTGGACTCCAAAATAATTTTTTAGGTTGAAATTAAACACATATTGTTTCCTAACCTAGAACTTTGACTCATTTTTTTTGGTTCTGTGGGAATACATAGGGATAAAATACAAATTAAATCAGTATGTCATTGTCTTCTTTGTGTTTTGATTATTCCAAAGTGTGTATTTCTTTAATTTTTAGGAAAATATTGTGAAATACACTTTACTAATTTATTAATCACAGTTCATATAATATATAACCAAAAGCTTGATAAAGTTTATTCAGTTTTTCTCTCACAGGAAATAAAAAATTTTCCTAAAATGTGGCTTTGTAGCATTACTGAAGTCTAATATTCAAATAGTTATTACTGAGCTCTATGTTGAAAGACAGGGGTTTTATAAAATGAACTAAAATAGATGATCCATATCATTAATGAATGCAAAATTCTATGAGCAAAGGCTCATTGAAAGACTTCTGTTAGCTTGACATTTGCATTAGTATATTTTTATAACTATAAATAAATATTGGACACAGACTGCTTTATAAAGAAAAGAGGTGAGGCTGGGTGTGGTGGGACATGCCTATATTGACATAGTCTCAGAATTAAAAACTTGGAATGAATGGGTTAAGATGCAGATACACAGATGTTCCTGCTGTAGTGTGATACTGCCAATAGGGATCCTCTCTATAACCTGTGCTTTACTATTTGATATTCCAGTCTCCAAAATTGTGAGCAGTAAACCTCTTTACCTCCATCCCTCTGTCCTTCCCTTCCTTCCTACCTTCCCCTCTCCAAAACTGTGAGCTTAATATTTTTTCCTTCCTTCTTCAGTACTAGGGATTGAACACGGGCATTCTGCCTTTGAGGTATACCCGCCAGGCCTTTTAATTTTTTATTTTAAGATAGAGTCTAAGTTGCTGAGTTTGGCTTTAAACTTGTAATCCTCCTGCCTCAGCCTCCCAAGTCACTTGGATTACAGGCATGTGCCATCATGCCTGGCTATCATTTCTTTCTTTTTGGGGGGAGGGGTTACTAGGGATTGAACCCAGGTGCACTTTACCAGTGAACTGTATCCCAAGTCCTTTTTATTATTTTATTCTTCCTTCCTTCTTTCCTTCCTACCTCCCTCCCTCCCTTCCTTCCTCCCTTCCTTCCATTCCTTCCCTTCCTTCCCTTGTTTCTTTCTGTCATTTTCTTCTCTAGCCCACTGAGTTATCCTGGTGCTCCAGCTTCACATGTTTCTCTAAACCTTGGGAACTTTCAGGCCCTGTATATCAGTCCTCTATTATCTGTCTCACACCACCCAGTGGGTGAGCCACTGGCAGGATTCAAGGGCCCAAGTATGGCTTTCCGGAGAGTACTGCAGCTGCCCTCTACTTCCCAGAAATTGTCTAGTTGCAACTGAACCTTTCAGGCACCATTGATCCCCATGCTGTCACAACCACAGTGATTCTAATTCAGAACAATCTCACTCCCAAGGCCTTTGCTTGCTTCCTTAGGGCAATCTGCATACTAGCAGTGTTGCATTTGTCCTTGGGATTTCTGATGCTTGATTCCTCTCTCCTACCCCTTAGCAGGCCAGGTTTTGCTTTCCTGTAGCCCGTGGCCCTCAAGAGCCCAACAAACAGTGACTTAAAGAAAGAAGGTGGGCATAATCCTAGCAATTTGGGAGGCTGAGGCAAACTTGAATTCCAAGTTTGAGGCCAGCCTCAGCAACTTAATGAGGTCCTTAGTGAGACCTTATCTCAAAAATTTAAAAGGGCTGGAGCTGGAGTTGTGGCTCAGTGGCAGAGCCCTTGTCTACCATGTGTGAAGCCCTGGGTTCGATTCTCAGCACTGCATATAAATAAATAAATAACATAAAGGCCTGTTGACAACTAAAAAAAATTTAAAAATTAAAAAGGGCTGGGCATATGGTTCAGTGGCAAAGTGTTCCTGGGTTCAATTCCCAGTACCAAAAAAGAAAGAAAGAAAGTGGGGTCAAGGAGCCCAATGAACCCCAGGCCAAGATCACTTAGAGCAGGGTGAATGAGAGAGTGACAGAGTCAGCCCTAGGCTGCTGCCCTGGCTGCCAAAAGCCAGCATGGCCTGCAATTCCTTTATTTTTTATTTTGAGACAGGTTCTCACTAAATTGCTCGGGCTTAATAATCACCAGTGTAATCACTAATAGCTCCTGGCTCCCATTTCTTTATAATGAATACTTTCAAAATCTTTTTTTCTCGCTTTTATAAACCATATTTTGTTCGTTCAACTGTGGGTGGATATTTGGGTTACTTCCATCTTTTCACTATGGTAAACAGTGCTGCTTTGAACCAGGGCTTGTGAATATTTCTTCAAGTTCCTGCTTTAATTTTGGGGGCTAGATATCCAGAAGAAGTAGAATTGCTAGATCCAATGGTAATTCCATTTTTAATGATTTGAGGAATCACTGTGCTATTTTCTATAGCATTTTTTTTTTTTTTTTGGTACTGGAGATTGAACTCAGGGGCACTCGACCACTGAGCCACATCCCCAGCCCTACTTTGTGTTTTATGTAGAGACAGGGTCTCACTGAGTTGCTTAGCGCCTCGCCGTTGCTGAGGCTGGCTTTGAACTCGCGATTCTCCTGTCTCAGCCTCCCTAAGTGCTGGGATTACAGGCTTGCGCCACCACGCCTGGCTCCATAGCATATTTTATATTACCACTAATAGTGCATAAGAGCCATATGTGGTGGTGCATATCTGTAATCCCAGTGACTCAGGAAGCTGAGGTAGGAGGATTGCAAGTTTAAGGCCAACCTGGGCAATTTAGCTAGACCCTGTCTCAAAACAAAAAAATTTAAAAAGGACTGGGATGTACCTCAGTGGTAAGGCACCCCTGGGTTCTATCTCTGGCAACAAAAAACGGAGGAAATAAAATATATATATATATATATATACACACATATATATAGAAAACCTTGAGGAAAGAAACCTAAAGCCTGGGCACAGCTGTGCACACCTGTAGTCCCAGTGACTCAGGAGATCAAGGCAGGAAGCTCATGAGTTCAAGAGCCTTGCTGGGCAAGGTGGTACACTTCTGTAATTCCAGCAGCTCTGTAATCCCAGTGTCTCCAGAGGCTGGGGCAGGAGGATCGCAAGTTCAAAGCCAGTATCAGCAACTCAGTGAGACCCTGTCTCTAATAATATTCAAAAAATGGGGGCTGGGGATGTGGTTCAGTGGTTAAGCACGCCTGGGTTCAACCCTCAATACCAAAAAAAAAAAAAGGGAGAGCCTAGTACCAAAAAAAAAGGGTGGGGGCAAGGTCAGAGTTTGATCCTAGTGTAACTATTTTACTATACTTCTACCATAGGAGTGTTTTATTTCAAATTGTATTAGACTTGTAAGATCTCTGAATTAGAAGAGACTTAATAATCACCAGTGTAATTCTGTCCAGTGCAGGAGTTTTGTTTATACTCTGTTAAGTATGCTAAATCGCAATTGTCACATTTCTTACGTAAATTTTTAGCTTAGGTCAGTTACTCTGAAACTCTTCTCATCCAGACCTTCAAAGTGCTTCTGTGACCCTTCCATGTATACAGCACCCTTCTTTTGACAAAACAAAACAAGGAATTTAGTTCTGTTTGCAAAAGTTCCAGTCTAAGATTCAGCAGAACATAAGGAATCATAAGCAAGGTGAAGAAAGTTCTATCAATTACTTGACAGTTGCAACTGATACTGAATTGTGGCATCTTGTTTTTCAAATAGGGTACATTTTTTTTAACCTTATTTTTTATAAAATGTAACATAGGAAAGTGTTTTATAGTTCAGCTCCAATTTTTTGGAACCTATGAGTTAAATTTTACCAAATTCAGTTAAATACATAAAAAATTAAAAATCCATGCCTGAAAGGTAATCTGATAGCAGTTTATATGGTTGAAAGTATTTCTGACTTTTATTAAAATTTAGGTTGTGGAGCTGGGTGTGGTGCACATATCACCTCTAATCCCAGTGACTCGGGAGGCTGAGGAGGATCACAAGTTCAGGGCCAGCTTGGGCAATTTAGTGAGGCCCTGAGCAATTTAGCAAGACCCTTTCTCAGAAAAGAAAAAAAAATTAGATTGTGGAACTGGGCAGTGGAGCATATCTGTAATCCCAACAAATCAGGAAGCTGTCAGGAAGATTACAAGTTCAAGTTTAGTCTGAGAAAGCTGGAGAGAGATCCTTTCTCAAAGTAAGTACAAAGGGGTAGGGATATGGCTCAGTGCCCACTGGTACGTGATTCCTAATAACCCTAATTTAATTCCCTTGAAGCGTAGCAAGGGCAAAGAATTAGGAAGATAATTCTTACTCAACAAAGAAAGTGTAGGGTATTCTCAGAAAAGTCCAGGATTATTTTGAGAAAGTAGTAAATGCATGAGTATGAAAGGTAATCTAGTGCTAAAACTGGTCTGAGAATTTTCTGCATGAAATGAAAGACATGTATGCTGGGAATGGTACTTTTGAAGAATGCATAGACTAGCAATGGTTATTCTTTTTTATTTTTACTTTTCTTTACACTTAGATCTACGGAATCCAGAGGCCGCACTGTCTCCAACCTTCCGTAGTGATAGTCCAGTGCCTACTGCACCCACCTCTGGTGGCCCTAAGCCAAGCACAGCTTCAGCAGTTCCTGAATTAGCTACAGACCCTGAGTTGGAGAAGAAGTTGCTACATCACCTCTCTGATCTGACCTTAACATTGCCCACTGATGCTGTATCCATTCGTCTTGCCATCTCCACGGTAATGACTTGATACAACTGGAATATACCACTTATTTTCTGCTCATGGTCAGTGTGTTATTGCCCTCTTCTCCCTTCTTTCTCCAGCCAGATGCCCCTGCCACTCAAGATGGGGTAGAAAGCCTCCTACAGAAGTTTGCAGCTCAGGAGTTGATTGAAGTAAAGCGAGGTCTCCTACAAGATGATGCACATCCCACTCTTGTGACCTATGCTGACCATTCCAAGCTCTCTGCCATGATGGTTGCTGTGGCAGAAAAGAAAGGCCCTGGGGAGGTAGCAGGGACTATTGCAGGACAGAAGCGGCGTGCAGAACAGGACTCAACTACAGTAGCTGCCTTTGCTAGCTCTTTAACTTCTGGCCTGACCTCTTCAGCATCAGAACCAGCCAAGGAGTCAGCCAAGAAATCAAGGAAACATGCTGCCTCAGATGTTGATTTGGAGATAGAAAGCCTTTTAAACCAACAGTCTACTAAGGAACAACAGAGCAAAAAGGTAAGAATCTTATCACAGTGTTCTCACAGTAAGCTCTAAATTATAGCTTTGAGCGAGCAGGATTTACTCCTACAGAAAGGTTGAGTTCTTAGAATTGAGGGTTTAGAGTAGTGGTACTCAACTAAGCATGATTTTACCCCATCCTCACCCCCCACCAAAGACATTGACAGTGTTTGGAGACATTTTTGTAAACACAACATGAGAATGTGCTTGCTACTGGCTTCAGGTAGGTTGAGGCCAGTGATAGTGCTAAATATACGACAGTAAGACAACGCCCTACAACAAAGAACTGCTTGGCACAAAATGTTAATAATGCCAATGTCAAGAAACCCTGATTTAGAGAATCTATTATTGAATTTGTTTGGATCATCAGATCAAGAGACAAGGAAAGCCGGGCGCGGTGGCTCACGCTTGTAATCCCAGCACTTAGGGAGGCTGAGACAGGAGGATCGCGAGTTCAAAGCCAGCCTCAGCAATGGCGAGGCACTAAGCAACTCAGTGAGACCCTGTCTCTACATAAAACACAAAATAGGGCTGGGGATGTGGCTCAGTGGTCGAGTGCCCCTTAGTTCAATCCCCAGTACCAAAAAAAAAAAAAAAAAAAAAAAAAAAAAGCCATCAATGTCAAATAGAATTTATGGATATGTTTTAAGAGCTGACTTGAGCTATAGACTCAAAAATTTTAAGACTAAGCCTGCTTCTGTCACAGGTCAGCCAGGAGATCCTAGAACTATTAAATACTACAACAGCGAAGGAACAGTCCATTGTTGAAAAGTTTCGTTCACGAGGTCGGGCCCAAGTACAAGAATTTTGTGACTATGGGACCAAGGAAGAGTGCATGAAAGCCAGTGATGCTGATCGACCTTGTCGCAAGCTGCATTTCAGGTCTCTTGGGAGGGAATGAAGTGGGATGGGTTTCCCACAAGTAGTCATTCCTTTTCAGCATATTCCTTGTCTTTGGGTTTGTCAGTAATCCTGTCATTTATGGTTTATATGGTTTATTTAAGTCCTCCAGACTCTGAAGGTATTACTTTCAGAAGTAGCATGGTATGGAAATAGACTGTACTCCCAAATAAATGGGACTCAAATCTTTAAGTGTCCCTTTTTAATAAGACATCTCTTTGTCTCTGAGCCACAAAATTAGTTTCTGAAAGGATGGTCATAGGAGAAACAGGAACCTAGGCTCTTAAGCCAGTGTTTTATTCTGCTCCATAACAAGCCAAGTCTTTTCCTAGAACGTACTCCTTCATGTAGTAAGAGAAGGAAGCCAAGTTTTTGCTCAGAGAGGAATTTTTTTTTTTTTTTTGGTACGGGAGATTGAACTCAAGGGTACTCCACCACTGAGCCACATCCCCAGCCCCATTTTGTATTTTTTTTTTTAATAAAACTTTTATCTTTTTTTTTTTTAATTTTTTTTAGTTGTATGCAGTATCTTTTATTATTTATTTTTATGTGGTGCTGAGGATCGAACCCGGTGACTTACGCATGCGAGGCAAGCGCTCTACCACTGAGCCACTGCCCCAGCCCCCTTTTTTGTATTTTATTTAGAGACAGGGTCTCACAGAGTTGCTTAGCGCCTCATCATTGCTGAAGCTGCTTTTGAACTCGTGATTCTCCTCTCAGCCTTCCAAAGTGCTGGGATTACAGGCGTGTACCACTGCGCCCAGCTGAATTACAATTATTCTTTAGTGTGAATTATGGATTTCCATATCACCTGCCTCTACTCTTAAGTCTTGGAGGGATGAAACTCTAATAATAGAGAAAATTAGGGAAGTGTTTTAAAACAAAAAAAAAAGGAAGATTTGGTACAATTTGGAACTTTTTTTTTTAGTTGTTGATTGACCTTTATTCATTATTTATATGCGGTGCTGAGGATTGAACCCAGTGCCGCTCACATGCAAGGCAAGCACTCTACCACTGAGCCATAATCCCAGCCCCACAATTTGGAACTTTAACTATGGTTCTACGTCTGGAGTACCATCTTGATTATTTCCCCTTTTGTATTTCCCCAGGCGAATTATTAATAAACACACTGATGAATCTTTAGGTGATTGCTCTTTCCTTAACACATGTTTCCACATGGATACCTGTAAATATGTTCACTATGAAATTGATGCTTGTGTGGATCCTGAGGGTCCTGGCAGCAAGGACCATACACCAAGCCAGGAGCTTGCTCTTACACAGAGTGTTGGAGGTGACTCCAGTGCAGATCGACTCTTTCCACCTCAGGTATTTGCATGCTTAGAAAATTCATTTTAACTTATTGGACTTATGTCTGTGTAGAACAGTAATACATGTAGGAAAGAGGGCATAATTCAGCAGCTTGTTTTGCTGATTGGGAATGAAGTGGTGTAGATATAAGAGAGTAGAAAATCAAATGGAAAAGGGACGGGGCCATGAATTCAAGAGTGAAGGAAGGGAAGATGACCAAATGCCACCTCATGCAGTGGATCTGTTGTGATATCCGTTACCTGGACGTCAGTATCTTGGGCAAGTTTGCAGTTGTGATGGCTGACCCACCCTGGGATATTCACATGGAGCTGCCCTATGGGACCCTGACAGATGATGAGATGCGCAGGCTCAACATACCAGTACTGCAGGATGATGGCTTTCTCTTCCTCTGGGTCACAGGCAGGTAATACAGCTCAAAGATATGTAGTTGTGGGCAGATATAGTATGGTGAGTACTGGGCGGGAGATAGAATCCTGGGATTTCCTAGCCCTCCTATTATATATGACTGATTTAGACTTTTTAATGACTTGTTTATAATACAAATAACTGAATTATATCTAACTCTGCATTTGTATCTTGAGAAAGGTAATGTCTATGAATAGTTATACTTTTTCATTTCACATCCACCCTGTTGCTCAAATGCTGTCTTTTATATAAATGGTTCACTGAATATCTACAGGGGAAAAAAGGGTTTTTTTTTCCTAGAATAAGTGTGCTTTACCATTGTGTTACATTCTCAGCCTTTTCTTTTCCAAAATAGGACCTTGCTAAGTTGTGGTCCTTCTGTCTCAGCCTCCTAAATTGTTGAGATTACAGGCATGCAGCATCATGCCCAGTAAAAAAAAAATCCCATTCCTAATGTTAATAACACATCAGAGATTTTGAAGGGAGAGAAAAATAAGGGCATACAAGTAATTAACCATTATTTCTTTTTAGAGCCATGGAGTTGGGCAGAGAATGTCTTAATCTCTGGGGGTAAGTGGCAATTATGTTGCTTTAAGGGAAATACTTAATTGCTATGTTGTGAGATGTGTTCCCTTCTTCCCAGAATATTGCTCTCATTCCCTTGCCTCTATAGATGATACTGTCCCCAAAACTATGAAAGTCTGGTTAAAGCTCTAGTTCTTTTATGCCCCACAGTTATGAACGGGTAGATGAAATTATCTGGGTGAAAACGAATCAACTACAGCGCATCATTCGGACTGGCCGTACAGGTCACTGGTTGAACCATGGGAAGGAACACTGCTTGGTGAGCAGCAGTAGGGCCCTATTCAATAAGAGCAATGATTTTCTCTATAAAGAAAAATTTCAAAGATGTGATTTCATAAGGTAATCCTGTTCTCTGTGGTGAGCAGGTTGGTGTCAAAGGAAATCCTCAAGGCTTCAACCAGGGTCTGGATTGTGATGTGATTGTAGCTGAGGTATGTGCTTCCTGAGGCATCCACATCTTTCACATTTACATTATCATTCACGTCAGAGGTATTCTTAAGTTTTTCTCATTTGGATCATAAACATGAAGTAGCTACTGGTCTTTTTTAGGTTCGCTCCACTAGTCATAAACCAGATGAAATTTATGGCATGATTGAGAGACTGTCCCCTGGTACTCGCAAGATTGAGTTATTTGGACGACCACACAATGTGCAACCCAACTGGTAAGATGACGGGAAGACAAGCTAGCCCCCAAGGGCATACTGTTTTATAAACAACACAGAAGTTAATGTGAGCTTCAGATCACATTCTACTAGTCTGTAAATGGGCTTCAAAGGATTTAAGTGGCTTAAGCTTATATTTAAACTGTTAAATGGGATTCTACAATACTAACTGGAAACCCAACAGGTTCTATGACCCAAAGCAATATTTTCTTTTTTCTATTTTTGGTACCGGGGATTGAACTCAGGGGCACTCGACCCCTGAGCCACATCCCCAGCCCTATTTTGTGTTTTATGTAGACAGGGTCTCACTGAGTTGCTTAGTGCCTCGCCCTTGCTGAGGCTGGCTTTGAACTCGCGATTCTCCTGTCTCAGCCTCCCTAAGTGCTGGGATTACAAGCGTGAGCCACCGCGCCCGGCTCCAAAGCAATATTTTAAGGGTCTTTTGCCTGAGAATCTTTTTCAGCCCTTCTATGTGCTGTATTAAATCTGCCCCCTGGTGGTTACTAAGTATCTATTCACTCTGTCCATAGTATTAATATCTTCTATTCCTTTAAAAAACATGCTGTTTGTTCGCTTTTTTTTGGGGGGGGGGTACTAGAGATTGAACTCAGGGGCACTCGACCACAGAGCCACATCCCCAGCCCTATTTTGTGTTTTATGTAGAGACAGGGTCTCACTGAGTTGCTTAGCACCTCACAATTGCTGAGGCTGGCTTTGAACTTGCGATTCTCCTGTCTCAGCCTCCCAAAGTGCTGGGATTACAGGCTTGCGCCACTGCGCCCAGCTGCTGTTCATTTTTTAAAAAACATTTTTAGTTGTATATGGACATGGTGCCTTTATTTTTTATATGGTGCTGAGGATCGAACCCATTGCCTCATACTGCTAGGCAAGTGCTCTACCACTGAGCTACAACTCCAGCCCCATGCTGTTCACCTTTTATTTTTCCTTTTTTAAAATATTTTTTTTAGTTGATGGACCTTTATTTATTTATATGTGGTGCTCAGAATCAAACCCAGTGCCTCATGCATGCTAGGCAAGCATTCTACACTGAGCCACAACCCCAGCCTTGTTCACATTTACTTAAGGAATACTTACTGGCAGCAGCAACTTTGTGAAGCAGGGTTGGCTAAGTATCAGTTAGTAATCCTTTTTTTTGGTACCAGGGATTGAACTCAGGGGTGCTTGACCATTGAGCCACATCCCCAGCCCTATTTTGTTTTATGTAGAGACAGGGTCTCTCTCACTGAGTTGCTTAGGGCCTTCACTGTTGCTAAGGCTGGCTTTGAACTCCTGTCTCAGCCTCCTAAAGTGCTGGGATTACAAGCGTGTGCCACCATGGTTGGTCAGTTAGTAACCCTTTGATAATACACATCCCCCCTGTTTTAACACTGATACCTGTGCCAATACCTAACCAGTCGTGCTACCATATGCTACTCTGATGTTATGGTCTTTTAAAATAAACTGACATGAATATTAGATGGGATAAAAGGCAGTCTTAATAAAACATCTGCATCTTTTAACAATAAAGCCCTTTAATTCCAGGATTTCTGTTTGACATGTTTCAGGATCACCCTTGGAAACCAACTGGATGGGATCCATCTACTAGACCCAGATGTGGTTGCACGGTTCAAGCAAAGGTATCCAGATGGTATCATCTCTAAACCTAAGAATTTATAGAAGCACTTGCTTACAGAGTTAAGCACCCAGAGCCATGACTTTGCAGGCTACACCAGAAGAATGGTATTTGTACAATAGCTTTTCCCCTTATTTAAATAAAGATTTGTATTATAATTAGGATTTTGAGGTGAATTCTGGCTTTATCACTTAACAGTGTGTGTACAACTCATCTCTCAAGTATAATTTCTAAGTAAAATAGGAATGTTATCTATTTCATTAGGTGATTGTAAGGGTTCAAACTAAATGCATGGAAAGCATGGACATGTTGATCATTACAAAACAAGGTCTGTACAGGATCAAAGTGATTAGCAATTAGCAATTCTTACCCAACCATGGTTGAATAAGAAGGGAATTCTGTAGTCAAGTATTTTTCAAGGTAATAAATTTGAGTTTACTTAAGACCACCACCACTAGGGCTATTATGCTCTAAACTTTTACTTATTCTGTTAATAACTGTGTAGTTTGCTCATCTATTATTTTGTAGTTTATGTCCAAGAAAAATGAAGTAAGCTCATTTTAGGTTAAGTAAGTGCCTAGAGTATACAGAGAATTGCCCTGTTATGTAAAAACACTGCTGTTGTGACATTTAAAAGATTTCATCCAATAACAGAAGTTTTTTTAAAAAGGCTTCAGTGAAGCCCCTTTACAATAATTTAAAGGTATGGAGTTCTCCTTATTATATTCAAATTGTGATAACAAGTCAGATGAGGAAGGCCATTAGTTGACTGCAGAAAAGTTACTTGTGAAGAGAAATAACTCCTGGGTGATGCCATTTTCCCTATAGCCCAATGTGCCTACTGTGCTGAAAACCTTTGTTGTCAATGCTGTGTAATGATATAATAGTAGTAATGCCATCTCTTATTCACCTCCCCGCTTTATTGTAGGATGCTAAGGATTGAACCTCTCTACCACTGAGCTATTCCCCTAATCCCTCTTACCCTTTTTAAAATGGATGCACACAGTAGTGTTTTCTCCTAGCATCAAGAGTGAGTAACTCTCCCATCACTTTAATTATATTTTAGGCAGGTCCTATGACAATTATATCAGATTTCCTCTAAGGACCCATACCACCACCCCTACCATCCCTATGATTTGCTTATCCATACTCCTTTCATCCTTTGCTCTGCTATTATCCTGATATTTCTGCTTACAGTTAAAAGTAAAGAGCAGTTCCAGATTACAGCAAACTCAATGGCCCTGCTCTGTAACTTGGTCTCTGCTAAAGGAAGAAAAGGGGGATAAAGCATGAAGGACCATCAAAGCTTGAGATCAGGCACTACCAGAAGCCCAGCTTGTGTTTCAAAAACAGACTCTTGGAGTTGTTCCCAGCAGATAGATCTTCACTGGCTTGGAGAAGAACAGGAAAGACTATTTTACAAACACCACAGTGTTTGAATTTCTAGAGGCTACCCAGGCCAAGAATACATCCCTAAGAGAGAAAAAGAAATCACAAACTTAGAATTATAGCCTAGATAGTTCATTTTAACATTCTTAAATAAACAGGTTCCCAGGTAATTTTCTGCAGCATCAAGGTGAGAATAGTATACTTTTTTTTTTTTTTTTAATAATTTTTTTTTAGTTGTAGATGGACACGATGTCTTTTTATTTTATTGCTTTGTATGTGGTGCTGAGGATCGAACCCAGGGCCTCATGCATGTGAGGCAAGCGCTCTACCGCTGAGCCACAATCCCAGCCCCAGATAGTATACTTTTTAAGTCAGAAGTAGAGGCAATGCTAATCTGCTGCAGAAGACCTGAGATAGTATATACAAATGCTTTGTTTCATGGATACAAGTAATTCTCAAAAAATTGGGTAAAGGGCAAAATCTTCACAATTTCTAACTCCCCCACACAGAGCATCTTGTGCTATTTTCCACTTACCCATTCCTCCAAATTTCCAGTTCCCTAAGTGGGGGATTTGCAATAAGGATTGTGAATCTTAATTCATAATCACTTAACAGTTTAATGTGTCATCTTTCTTTGTTTATTTTTTAATCCCTCCATCTCACACCCCCTATACTGGAGATTGAATCCAGAGGTGCTTAACCATTGAGCCACACTCCTAACCCTTTTTATTTTTTGGCACCAGGGATTGAACTCAGGGGTACTCAACCACTGAGCCACATCCCAACCCTATTTTGTGTTTTTATGTAGAGACAGGGTCTCACTGAGTTGTTTAGCACCTTGCTGTGCTGAGGCTGGCTTTGAACTCGCGATTCTCCTGTCTCAGCCTCCCAAAGTTTTGGGATTACAAGCATGAGCCACCGCGCCCGGCTCCTTTTTATTTTTTATTTTAAGACAGTCTTGCCAAGTTGGTGAGGGCCTCACTAAATTGCTGAGGCTGGCTCTAACTTGTGATCCTCCTGCCTCAGCCTCCTAAGTTGCTGGGATTATAGGCGTGTGCCACTGCATCCGCCTAAATCATCTATTTTTAATGAGCATACATGGATGAATGTGATAATTACAAAATGTGACTTGCTAATTATGTCCTCTGGCTGTGTGGCAAATGGCAACTTTTTGGGGGATAGTGGTGCTGGGGATTGAACCTAGGGCCTCTTGCATAGTAGGTAAATACTCTACAATGCAATTATATCATCAGGCCTAAGAATAAACTTTTTTAAGTTAAAGTAAGGGAACTTTTCTAGTAGCCTCTCATCAGATATAGCAACCTACTGTCTATTAGGTAAGATAATACTGATAATATGCTCAATACTACCATGTTTTCCACCATAGGAACTGTAGACTCACCTGCAGTGTTTCACCACACACTCATTGCTGCAGTATTCATTGTCCCAATCTTTACTCACAACGGGAGGGTTCTCACAACCAGACCTTACACAGCGAGGCTGGGGTGAGAGTGTCACAGGAGACCCACTCACCAATTCAACATCCATCTGAGAAGGAGATTCGACCTATGACAAGAAGACAGCAACAAGATGAATCAGATTCCTACTTGCCTACCACCTAGCTAGTCAAAGTATTCCTAGGATCCAAAGGGTAATGTGTTCTTATAGGGGAAAAAGGTGAATTTGTGGTCTCCCCATTTATAGCCCAGTTTTAGAGCTTTGCAAAGATTGATGTGAAGATTCTCTCCAAAAGGGGAAGGCTGGGCATATGCTAGTGCTGTTTAATTTAACTCATCACTGAATTTATTTCACACGTGGATAATATTCCTCTGAAAGTATCAAAATGAGTATGTGAGTACAGGTTCAGTCAACCTCAACTAGATGGGGAGGACTAAGAGAAGACAAAATATAGTGCTATTAGAAAAAGGGAAATTTGGGACTGGGGCTGTAGCTCAGTGGTAGCGCACTTGCCTAGCACGCGTGAAGCACTGGGTTTGAGCCTCAGCACCACATATAAATAATAAATGAATGAAATAAAGATCCATCAACAACTAAAAAAAAAATTTTAAAAGAAAAAGGGAAATTTGGAAATCCAGAGTTTCCTGTTGACAGGGTGTCACTTAAAAAAAAAAATTATCTCAAACATGTCTTCCCCCAACCTCTCCCCTACCTTTTTTTTCTCTGCGGGGGTGCTAGGAACTAAAAACACAGGGCCACATGTTAGGCAAGTGCCCTACTATTGAACTACATCCCAGCCCTGTTTGAGACTTTATGGAATCTAGGGCCTTGCTCTTGCAAGGCAAGCCCTCTACCACTGAGTTATATTTTCAGCCTACCCCCCACATATTTAAAACATCAATCTAAGCAGTTAAGACCTAAATGTAAGGATTTATAACTCCAAAGTTAGGATCCTTGGGGAGACACCTCTGAAAAATAACTATAGGTTATATAGTTATTTCTTTCTCATGGAACCACAGTGTTATCTTTGCTTAACTTACGGAATGATCTAGGACAAAGACTTTTTTTAAACCAAAAACAAGAGTTTGTATGGGAGAACTTACTCACTGCTGCAGAGAACCGGTCACCTGTCTGCAGGATGTTTCTTCCCTTTTTTGGGGGGGCTACTGGGGATTGAACTCAGGGGTACTCGACCACTGAGCCACATCCCCAGCCCTATTTTGTGTTTTATGTAGAGACAGAGTCTCATTGAGTTGCTTAGCGCCTCACCGTTGCTGAGGCTGGCTTTGAACCCGCGATTCTCCTGTTTCAGCCTCCCTAAGTGCTGGGATTACAGGTTTGCGCCACTGCACCCTGTGAATTCTATTTTGTTGATTTTTATTATACATGACAATAAGATGTGCATGACAGTAAGTCTGTAAGTCTACAGGATGTGTCATACTCCAGGCTGCCAAGCATTAAATGCTAGCAGCAACTCTCACTTTTGAAAATGCTCTTAATTTCCACTGGCTTAGAAAAAACGATTAAAAACAGGCTTACCTCAGGAACTACATCTGTAATCATCTCACAGATAGTCTCAGGGGAGGTTGCCTCTACTGTATGGGCCTCAGGACTGCTGTTCATCGGCCGCTCAGGACTGCTTTCCACAGCTGGTGGGACTAAGGTAGCTTGCATTTTCAGAGTGGGTGGAGGCACAATCTTGCTTTGCAGAGGAGGTGGCTGTTGTTGTAAATTGATTCGAACTTTCTGAGGTGGAGGCTGTTGCATGGCCTGAAGTGGAGGAGGCTGCTGCAGAATGGTAACTTGCTGCTGAGTTGGGGGCTGAGGCATCTGTTGTAATGGAGGGGGCTGTAGTCGGGGTGGAGGCAGTTGCATAGAAGCAGCAGCAGCTGCTGCTGCCTGCAATACTGACCGAGTGACAATCTGGGCTTGCTGGCTCGGTTGGATAGTAGCTGTACTAGTTTGGCCTAACTGAAGCCCCCGGGAGGTCACCACTGTGGCTGGGATAACAGTAACCATCCCTCCTTGAGACATGGTAATAGAAGAGGGCAACATCTGTTTGGTAATAATCAACTTTGTGATATTGGGCTGACCCCCAGCCCCAGAAGATGCCTGATTTGCCACATAGGATGAAAGAGTGGAGTTAACAACAATGCAAGGCGACAAGGCAGGGGACTCTGTTGAGGCTGGTGCTGGAGATGCTGGGTCAACAGTAGCAACAGGAGGTGGCGAAGGAGTCTGTGATGGTGGCACTGGATCCAATTCCACTGTTTCTACAGTGGCCTAAAAGAAGATCAAGACAGAAAAAGAAAAAGTCATTGAGAGATTTACTTTTCACAGCAGTGCATCCATTCTAATTACTTTTCAAGAAAAGATATATATATACACACATATTTTTAAAGGAGCAGCTCTGAGTACTGCCTAATATAAGTGCTAGAAATAAACTCACAGACTGTCAACGTTTCTAGATGTGAAATAATGGGAAATCTATTAAATATTTTTGAAGCTTTTAATACTACTTAGTATTGGTATTTACTTATAACCACTAACAGGTAAAAACAAATGAATAAATAAAACTTACTGGTTTAAATATCCACCTATTCTAATCCTCTCACCTGACACTCTTGGTTGTCTTTATATGCAGCCAGAGCCTTCAGATACTCTTTTTTGGCAGCTTCCGTTTTCCTCTTATATACCTGAAAGAGAGAAACTGTTTATAAAATTCCCATACTCTTAAAAATGACTGATAATTCTATATTATTCATCAGTGAAGGACAATTCATCTCAGTCTGATCACAACTCTGAGAGCCAATAGGACAGTCTCCACCACAGACTCACTCCACTGAGCATGCCTCTGAAAGCCAAGCATCAACAAATCTTGCCAGATTAACCTCTAAAGTGAACATCAATGCATGCTCACTTCCTTAACAACAACAAAACACTCACCCTGGGGCTGGGGTTGTGGCTCAGTAGTAGAGCGCTTGCCTAGCATTTGTGAGGCATTGGGTTCGCTTGCCTAGCACGTGTGAGGCACTGGGTTTGATTCATAGCACCACATATAAATGAATACAATAGAGGTCCATCAACAACTAAAAAAATTAAAAAAGAAAAACAAAAAAACTCACGTTGGCCCCAAAACTGTAAGATCAGTAGTATTCTGCTTAGCCTGAGTCTGTCCTTTACCTTTAAGAATGTGGTAATTGCTTGGCAAGATGGCCACAAGAATTCCTCCCAATCCGCACTGTCTTTCTCTCATCAAAAGCTAAGGCATAGCTACGCATGGTGGTACATGACTGTAATGCCAGTGATTCTGGAGGCTGAGGCAGGAGGATCACAAGTTCAAAGCTAGCTTTAGCAACTTAGGCCCTAAGGAACTTAGCGAGACCTTGTCTTGAAATAAAAAAAAAAAAGCTGGGGATATAGCTAAGTGACTGAGTACCCCCGGGTTCAATTCCTGGTACTAAAAATAAACAAGCAAAAACAACCTAAAGAATATTTTCCCCCCGCTTTAAATCAGGACTACCTCTTCTGACTTGTTTGATCATTATAATGTATCTGAAGTGACACTGAGATCTAAGAGACTTTGAGGCACCTGTTTTCCCATTCTTGGAATGTTACTCTTTGGTCTGCCATACTGTAAATAAGCTAGTATAGCCTACTTGGAGAAAGGCCACAAGACGGAGAACCAACATCCTAGTCAATAGGTAGCACCAACTGCCAGTTATGGGACAAAATCATCCTAGGCAGTCATACCAGTTTTCCCCCTCCACCCCTGGTACTGGGGTTTGAACTCAGGGCCTCATGTAGGCTAAGCAAGCATTCTACTGCTATGCTACATTTCCAGCCCTCACCTATCATTTGATTAAAATTATAGTGATGAGCCAGGCATAGTGGCACATGCCTGTACTCCCAGCTACTTGGAGGCTGAGGCAGGAGGATAAGTTGGATAACTCAGCAAGACACTGTCTCAAAATAAAAAGGGCTGGGAATACAGCTCAGTTGAGAAGAGCCCTAGTTTCAATCCCCAATACTGAAAAAAACAAAACAACAAACAAACAAACAAAAACCAGAGCAATGAGCTCAGGCAATAGAAAAACCAATCAATTCACAGAACCATATGAAATAATAAATAGCAAGCCAGATGCAGTGGCGCACGCCTGTAATTCCAGCACTTTGGGAGGCTGAGACAGGAAAATTGCCAGTTCAAAGCCAGCCTCAGCAACAGGCGAGGTGCTAAGCAACTCTGTGAGACCCTGTCTCTACATAAAAAACAAAAGAGGGCTGGGGATGTGGCTCAGTGGTCAAGTACTGAGTTCAATCCCTGGCACAAAAAAAAAAAAAAAAAAAAAAGTTGCTGTTTTAAGCAATTGAATTTGTGGTGATTCATTGAGCAGCATGAGATAACTGATACAAATTATCCACAATAAATTCAGCTTTTTGTTTCAAATATTAGGTAGAAGACTTGGTTTGATAAAAGACCTATGAGTCTAGTGGCAACTATAATTATAGTCACCTTCACTTTTGATTGTATCATATACTTACATAGTATCAATTTTCTTTTTGAAGAGATGGGGTCTTACCAAAAAAAAAAAAAAAAAACCCTGAGTTGAAGGACCCTGTACAGGTGCACACCACTGCACCAGGCTGCTTCATTTTTTTGGGGGGGGGGTACCAGAGACTGAACTCAGGGGCACTCGACCACTGAGCCACATTCCCAGCCTATTTTGTGTTTATTTACAGACAGGGTCTCACTGAGTTGTTTAGCACCTCGCCATTGCTGAGGCTGGCTTTGAACTCACAATTCTCTTGTCTCAGCCCCCCAAAGTGCTGGGATTACAGGCATGCGCCCTCACGTCTGGCTTTTTTTTTTTTTTTTTTGGTATATCCAGATTAAATTTAGGGAGATTAACTATAGTTTTCAAGTTTACACCAGGCCAATGAGAAAACCCTAAATGAGATTCTAAATACAAACTTTTAGAGTTAGGATCAGCATGCAACTTTTTTTGAACTTTTTAATTTCAAAAATTGGAAAAAAGAAATAAAAACTAGGGCTGAGGTTGTGGCTCAGTGGTAGAGTGCTCACCACACACGTGTGAAGCACTGGGTTCAATCCTCAGTACCACAAAAAAATAAATAAAATAAAGGTATTGTGTCGATCTACAACTAAAAAATATTATAAAAAATAAATAAAAAGAAGTAAAGGGGCTGGAGTTGTGGCTCAGCGGTAGAGCACTTGCCTAGCATGTGGGAGGCACTGGGTTTGAGTCTCAGCACCACATATAAATAAATGAATAAAGGTCCTCAACAACTAAAAAAATATTTAAAAGAAATAAAGGCTAGGAAACATTAAATATCTAGATATCACAAAGTTAAGAAATACACGAGGAAATATGAGAGACATTATTAATGGAAAGCACATGATTTTGAGTTAAAAGAATCTAGATTTGTGTCTCAACTGTACCACTTAAACGCTTTATGAGTCTCCACTCTCAGTAAAGAAGGGTAGGGGGAACAGGGTTGTGACAGTGCATGTCTGTAAACCCAGCAACTCAGGAAGGAGAAGTGGAGGCAGGAGGGTCACAAGTTAAAAGACAGCCTCAGCAACTTAGTGACACCACCATGCCCAGCCTAGATGCAATATTTTTTCTCTGTGTGTTATAAACTTTATTGGTGTAAGCATTCAGACACTTCAAGGTGGGAAAGACGATATGCAGATTCCACTACCAGGTGCAAAAGAAAATTTTGCAGGAAGGACAGTACATCTGGTGCAGATCTGCAGTAGCACGACTCCAAAGGATAGATGAAAGTGCTTCATCTGGGGGAAACTCAGAATAATAATTTAAAGCTTCAAAAGACAAGATATTTTCCAATTTAAAACACTAAGAAGAATGAATTGAACATATGTTCCTCTGTTCATATATGAATACACAACCAGTATGACTGCACATCATGTTCAACCACAAGAATGAGATCCTAATTAGAATCTAAGTTATGTATAATGTCAAAATACACAGTACTGTGGAGCATGCCTGTAATCCCAGCACCTTGGGAGGCTGAGACAGGAGAATCGTGAGTTCGAAGCCAGCCTCAGCAACGGTGAGGTGCTAAGCAACTCAGTGAGACCCTGTCTCTAAATAAACACAAAATAGGACTGGGGATATGGCTCAGTGGTCAAGTACCCCTGAGTTCAATCCTTGGTACCAAAACAAAACAAAACAAAAATACCACTTTATATGTACTGTCATATATATCTACAAAGAACAAATTTTTAAAAATTAAAAAAAAATGTTAAAACCCACTAAGAAATCGTACCATTAATGAAGAGGGAAATCAACTTCTAAGTATATTAAAAGGGGTGAAGAGAAATGAGAAGGAGATTTGCATTACTGAGGTACACGTGAGTGTTCTACAGAGGGGCATTAATGTCAAACTCTGCAGATAAAAAATAAAATCCAAATCACTGGTCACCAAGTTTACATGTAATGAAGGCAAAGCAATAGCTTTGCCCTGTCAAATATTTACACCATAGACATTTATTTATTTATTTTTTATTTTTTTTGGTACTAGGGATTGAACTCAGGGGTACTCAACCACTGAGCCACATCCCCAGCCCTATTTTGTGTTTTATGTAGAGACAGGGCCTCACTGAGTTGCTTAGCACCTTGCCATTGCTGAGGCTGGCTTTGAACTCGCGATCCTCCTGTCTGAGCCTCCCTAGGTGCTGGGATTACAGGCTTGAACCACCGCGCCCAGCTCACCATAGACATTTAGATGCAATTTTTTATATTACTTGTTACTGACAATGGGTTTTATGAATTAGGGATATAGCTCAGTGGTAGCGTGTGGCTTAACATGTGCAAATTCCTGGGTTTCATCTCCAGCACCACAAAATACATACATAAATCATTTAGATATAATGGGGTTTTTCTGGAATCAGTGTACACCTGTAACTTCTCATAGGATGATATGTGAATGCCATTAACAAAGAACTGACAGATAAGGACATGTAAGAAAGTTGAAAATGCCAGACATGGTGGTACATGCCTATAATCCTAGTGACTCAGGAGGCTGAGGCAGAAGGATTGCAAGTTCTAGGCCAGCCTCAGCACCTTATAAGACTTTTTCTAAACAAAATAAATAAATAAATAAATAAATAAAAGAAAGAAAGAGAAGAAAAATTTGGAAAAAAACCTTTGTTTTAATCTTAAAGACTTCTGAACATTCACTATCCACATTTCTTTTTTCCTCACCTGTTTTTGCTCTTCTCCAAGACTATCCCACATGGAAGCCACAATCTTTGAAACCTCTCCAAAGGTGGCATTAGGATTCTGTCCCTTGATGGCAGCCTGTGTGTCACGAAAGAATAAAGCATATGCTGAAACTGGTTTCTGAGGTTCATTAGGATCTTTCTTTTTTCTCTTCTTTGGGGCCTTCTGCTTTTTCCCTGCTTCCACTACCACTGTCTTCTGACTGGGAAGTTGCTGTAGGAGAGAAAAGGGAGAATTATAAGATGGAAAAAATCAAGTACCTTTTTTTTTTTTTTTTTTGGTACCAGGGATTGAACTCAGGGGTACTTGACCACTGAGCCAAATCCCCAGCCCTATTTTGTGTTTTATGTAGAGACAGGGTCTCACTGAGTTGCTTAGCGCCTTGCCATTGCTGAGGCTGGCTTTGAACTCGTGATTCTCCTGTCTCAGCCTCCCAAGCTGCTGGGATTACAGGCGTGCACCACTGCACCTGGCAGAAATCAAGTACTGTTGTCTGAGAACTCTAAGATTTTTATGTGGGGGGAAATAGCCACATGTATGGAATTTATGCTTAAAGTAGAAGCAATTGCTTTAAAAGTTATGAGTAAAATATGTAATGACCAGTAAGAATAGGGACTGAGAGAAGCATTAGAAACTGGAAATTGAGAGGTGGGACCCCACAACCCAGAAGGGAACAGAGGAGATGGTGGATTAGGAACAAAGAATACTGATTAGGATCTTTATGCCAAGAGTTTTGTCCTAGAATATACTGTGTCAATTAATTTTGGCAGGGAATGCCTCACCCTCCGGAAATCCTCAACACCATCCTCATGAAGTGAACTAGTAGGTGAAGGGGTAGTTGAAAGACGATCCTCAGGTGACTGGGCAGGTGGCAAGATGGTGCCACCCCCTAAGCTCAAACCCAGTTGAGAACTCAGTTCTGACTGATCAATGGTGGTCAACTGGCTATGTCCCATCAAGCCAGAGGTCATGTCTGTCATGGGTACATCAATTGTAACAGGTGGGTTGGCACTATACTGAGTTCCTATAGAATGGTCCAAGTCCTGAGAGAAGCAGAAAGACTAATTAAACACTAAATATAAAAAACACCACTTCCTCTCTAAATGCAGGACAACTTATATCCTGCTTACCTAGACTGTATCATCATTTAAACTCTACAAAACATCAAATAATCTACCTACCTAAAAAATATATTAAGCATTTAAAAATGTACAGAGGTTAGCAAATCCACTTCTTTGCATTCAAAGACCTATTCTAAAATAACTAAAAATAATCAGATAAGTCTTAAGCTTGAACAAGTTACTTTAAAGAGCAAACACTTATTTATTCAGTAATCTGTGGGTAGAGACAACACAAAGGAACAAGAAAAACTCTCTTTAAAAAATTTTTTTTTTGGTACTGGGGATTGAACCCAGGGGTGTTTTACCAAAAGTTACATCCCCAGCTATTTTTAAAATTTTTGAGACAGAGTCTTTCTTGTCAACTTGGAACTAAGTTGCTGAGGACAGCCTTGAACCTGTGATCCTCCCAAGTCACTGGGATTACAGGCATGTGCCACCATGTCTAGCTAAAATAATGGCATTTGACGCTGCAAAGAACAGGTAATTAGAGTAGATAAGACCAACATTAAGACCTGTTTGATATCAAATATAGAACTGTAGATGGGCTACCGATGATATGTGCTGGCAACTCAACACACTGACTTATAGTACATAGTAATCCACAATTAATACTACATTAAACTCAGATTTTTTTTTGTACTGGACATTGAACTCAGGGGCACTCAACCACTGAGCCACATCCCAACCCTATTTTGTGTTTTATGTAGAGACAGGGTCTCACTGAGTTGCTTAGCACCTCGCCATTGCTGAGGCTGGCTTTGAACTCGCGATTCTTCTGTCTCAGCCTCCCTAGGTGCTGGGATTACAGGCTTGCGCCACTGCGCCCGGCTCAGATCATTTTTTTAAATAAATCTGTCAATGTTCCAACTACCATACATTTTAATTCTAGGATGTGAAGGCCACAGTAAAAGCAAAAAACCCACATTTTTTGTTTTTCCTTCCCCTGTCCCCCAAAGTCATAACATCATTTTCATTTAAGGGCTGACATCAGACATTTTATAATCTAAAATTATTTTTCAAGTAAAATGGACCCAAATAGTAAATCTCTTTTCTTCAGGTAAACATTAAGTCTTTGTTGACAAACTTTAGCAACAAGAGTAAAACCAAGTAATACCCAACTATAGTAGAGCATAGAGAGTAACTTTTGTCTTCCCTAACATCATGCCCATGAGCTTGAGTGAGCCTGATGATGCCCTGCCCCTTACCATGGTCAAGCCCCCACTTAGGAGCCCCCCGCCCTGTTCCATCAAGCCATGGGTCATGCCCACAGGCATGTCCAATGTCTGGACCCCATACTGGGCTGAAAAACTGCCATCCTGTGAGGAGGAAGGGTCTGCCAGGTCATCAAAGTGGCCAACCACATCTGAGACAGCCAGTGAGGGATCAGAATCCAAGGAGATAGGTGGAATTTCAAATTCCTCATCACCCAAGCTTGGTGTATGGAATGTCTGTAGGGGGAAAAGGGAAAAAGAATTAGTAGAAAGAGGAAAAACTACATATTGCTAAGTAAAGAATATGGCAAAGTACTGGAGATTTTCAGTATACCTCTTTTCAGCTTGTGATCATATTTTTATTCTAGTTTAATTGCACAAATACCTTTCTTGTTTCTCATGCCTTTGATCATATGACACTTACACACCATGAGCCTGCCAACATCAATCACAACTTTCAATTTTTTTTGTGGTGCTGGGGATTTAATCCAGGGCCTTGTGCATGGTAGGCAAGTGTTCTACCACTGAGCTACATCTCCAGCCCACAATTTCCAATTATTATTATAATTTTTTGGTACCAGGGATTGAACTCAGGGGTACTTGACCACTAAGCCATATTCCTAGGCCTATTTTGTGTTTTATTTAGAGAGAGGGTCTCACTGAGTTGCTTAGCGCCTCGCTGTTGCTGAGGCTGGCTTTGAACTCGTGATTGTCTTGTCTCAGCCTCCCACAGTGCTGGGATTACAGACGTGCTACACTACGCCTGGCTCACAATTTCCAATTCTTTTATTGACCTTTACCATCTTTGTTATCCTAAATTATGGTCTATTTTCTAATGAATTATTCTTTCAACCCCATTAGTTAGGAACCAGCCTTTATACATAACCTGCTTAACTCTGATTCTTGAAAGTTCTCTAAAGTAATAGATCATAGTTATTTCACAATTATTACATGTAACTGTCAAACCACAGAAATTATTGTTGACCTACCAATTATACTTTGTTGTTTTACGTTCCTTTGATGCAAATCCTGACACTGTCATGAGAAACTTATCCCCCTCTAAAATAATTGCACATAAAATCTACCTCTCTTCCATTTTAGAAATTATAATTTCTTTTCAGCACTGAAGACTGAATCCAGGGCCTTCCACATCTAGGAAACACCCTCTACCAGAGTTACATCCTCAGCTAGAAATTATAATGTTAAAAACAATAAGGGCCAGGCACAGTGGTGCAACGCCTGTAATCCCAGCAGCTCGGGAGGCTGAGATAGGAGAATTGCAAGTTCAAAGCCAGCCTCAGCAATGGCGAGGCAAGGCGCTAAGCAACTCAGTGAGACACTGTCTCTAAATAACATACAAAATAGGACTAGGAATGTGGCTCAGTGGTTGAGTGTTCCTGAGTTCAATTCCTGGTACAGGGGGCGGGGGGGCACAAATAAAATTCCCACTTGTACAGGACTTTGGGGAAAACCCAACATGCTGAGATATGGATGGATAAGGATAACACTAAAGAGAAAAAGCCTGCTACAGCCAAAAGGCAAACTGGTTCTTTTAGCAGTTCTAGAACACATTTCTAGTAGTCTTGGTCTGATCAAAACTTTCTGGAAGGGTGGGGGGGGACCTTCTGCAGGCTAAAGACCCAACCCCTTCCTCTTGTCTGATCTAAGATATAACTGCCATGATTCGTTTTTAGCACTAAAAACTATAATGGAAGATATGTAGCAATAGAGCAAAAGATTCGTGTCAGAAAGATCTGGGTTCAACTACCAGCTCTGCTACTTACTGTATAACCCTGACCAGGTTTTCCTCTCATATAAAATGGGGATAATGGGGCTGGGATTGTGGCTCAGCGGTAGAGCGCTTGTCTCGCATGCGTGGGGCCCTGGGTTCGATCCTCAGCACCACATACAAAGCAATAAAATAAAGACATTGTGTCCATCTACAACTAAAAAAAGTTTAAAAAAAAAAATGGGGATAATAATGGTAATCACCTCATATGGTTGAGGAAAAATGGGATTTAGCTCATAAAAGCTTATCACATTACCAGACACAAGTGCTTAACACTAACCATTGTTTTTCTTTTTCTTTGTAAATATTTTTTAGTTGTCAATGGACCTTTAGTATATTTATTTATATGCAGTGCTGAGAATTGAACTCAGTGCCTCACACATGCTGGCCACAACCCCAAACCCTAACCATTGTTTTTAATGATAATATTCTAATAATTAATTTGCCACCTGCCTCAATCAATTAACATAGGTAACTAGTTTAGAAACTTACTTGGCAAGTGCTCCACTGAGCTATATCCTCAGCCTGAACAATGAATTTTTTAAGGAAATCTATAAGGTTCCTCTCAGGCACAGAAAGGAATTAACTATGATTAGTTTTTGTTTTAATAAAGACAAGGTTAGGAAGAATACTTCCAGTTAGTAGAAATTACTAAGAAATAAGTATGCCTGTGAAATATCCAATCTAAGACATACTGGCAAAAAGAATAAAAGTTTTTTAGAAGACAAAAAAAAAAATGCATTCAGGCTTTGTTTCTACATTCCCTATTCATTGTTTTACTTTGATAAACACTTGGTATTTGTGTGGGACATAATACGAATAACATACAGTGTTTAAGAGCAAGCATGTTTATTATTTGGTACTGGGGATTGAACCTAGGGGTGCTCTACCACTGAACTACATCCCTAGTCCTTTTTTTTTTTGGTACTGGGGATTGAACTCAGGGGTACTCGACCACTGAGCCACATCCCCAGCCCTAGTTTGTGTTTTATGTAGAGACAGGGTCTCACTGAGTTGCTTAGCGCCTCGCCTTTGCTGAGGCTGGCTTTGAACTCGTGATTCTCCTGTCTCAGCCTCCCTAAGTGCTGGGATTACAGGCGTGCGCCACCATACCTGGCTCCAACCCTTTTTATTCTTTATTTTGAGACAGGGTCTTGCTAAGTACCTGAGGCTGTCCTTGAACCAGTGATCCTCATACCTCAGCTGGGATTACAGGCATACACCACTGTCCCAGGCTAAGTAGGCAGTTCTTAATAGAAAAAAATAAAAATTTCTCAAGGAGCTGAGTTTTTCTCAGTACACAACTCATAATTCCTGTTGTTGTAGGAAAGTTCTTAAAGTTTTTTTTTTTTTTAAATTTCAGTTTAGATTCATGTAAGCATTTTTTTGGGAAGAAACAAAGATTTTTAAAATCCTATTCTCAGGCAAAGAAAAAACCTAAGATGGACGGGAAAAAGAATAAAGAGAAACATTTATTGTATTAGATTAATATGAATAATTAATTAATTTAATTAATATGAATAATTGTTTTCTATTTTGTTACGATACAGACTTCTTTAGTAAAGCAGAAGATACCTATCCTTTTCTGCTTACCACAAAAAATAAAAAAGCATCTCTGCCAAGATACAAAAAATGATACTATTTGTTAATGAAAACTCCAAAAGAATCAAGATTTATATCCAAAACAAGGAACCAGTGTTCTGTAAGTGACCACTACTACTCAAACCATCAGACCTGATTTCATGGACTACACTAGACATGGAAAGATTGCATTGTATCAGATCAACAAGGCATTCTTTCTAAGCACCACCCCTTGGCATATGGAAAACAGCTTTGTTATTTAGTATTCCTGGCTTTTATAGTGGCTTTTTGTTGTTGTTTAGTTTTAGTTCTTCCATTAAATATAAATAGCAAGATAATTGCAATTATCAAGAACACAGAAGGGTAACTATATGTTATACAAAACAAAGATTTACAAGTCTTTTACTGTAACATCTGTAAATTAGGGGTAAAATCCATAATGAATATTTATTTTAATAGATCTATTATGTAACTTTTCATGAATAATAATAAAACTAAGTTAGAACTGTAACAAATATTAAAGTGAAAATAAATTGTATGGACACTAAAGGAGAAAACAGGAACATCAATCATGCAGCTACCTTCTCACTCAGCTTTCCTTTCATCTGTTAAATTCCTGGATCTCTTTGGGGAAGGCTCAGTTTTGGAATTACAGATTATAAGGAAGGATGACTAGATAGTGAAAAAAAGTTAAAAAATACCATTTCCCTCCCTTTACTCATTACCATATACCAAAATATATAATCCATCATTTCCTCCTTATGAATTTTTTTTAAATTTTATTTTTGTTTTAGGGCTGGGGATTGAACCCTCCCAAATGCAAAGCACAAGCTCAACCATTGAGTTTCACCTCCATCTATGCATTACTTCTTTTTTATTTTTTTTTATTTTTTATTTTTTTATTTTTTTGGCACCAGGGACTGAACTCAGGGGCACTCGACCACTGAGCCACATCCCCAGCCCTATTTTGTGTTTTATGTAGAGACAGGGTCTCACTGAGTTGCTTAGTGCCTGGCCGATGCTGAGGCTGGCTTTGAACTCGCGATCCTCCTGCCTCAGCCTCCCTAAGTGCTGGGATTACAGGCGTGAGCCACCGCGCCCGGCTTTACTTCTTTTTTAAAAAAAATTTTTTTTTAGTTGTAGATGAACTCAATACCTTTATTTATTTATTTTTATGTAGTGCTGAGGATCAAACCCAGTGCCTCACACATGGTAGGCAAGCACTCTACTACTGAATTACAACCCCAGCCCTGACATTCCTTCTTTATTTTTAAATTTTTTTAGTTGTTGATGGATCTTTATTTTATTCACTTACTATTTATATGTGGTGCTGAGGATCAAACCCAGTGCCTCATGCATGCTAGGCAAGTGCTCTACCACTCAGCTACAACCTCAACCCAACATTCCTTCTTTATATAGCTTTTCTTGCATATACTACTCATTTTAGAGAAATTTTAATCTAAATGCTATTTATTCAACACTACATTGGTACACTAGATCATTAGAATAATTGTTATTCTGCCAGGCCTGGTGAAACACAACTGTAATCTCAGTGATTCAGGAGGCATTTCATGTTCAAGGTCAGCCTCAACAATTTAGGGAGACCCTCAACAACTTGGCAAGATCCTATCTCAAAATTAAAAAAAAAAAAAAAAAAAAAAAAGGACTGGGTATGTAGTTCCGTGGTAAAGCATCCCTGGGTTCAATCCCTAGCACCCTTCACCCCTCAAAAAAATTCTCTTTAAAAAATTTTTTTTTTGTACTGGGGATTGAACTCGGGTACCCGACCACTGAGCCACATCCCCAGCCCTATTTTGTGTTTTATGTAGAGACAGGGTCTCACTGAGTTAGTGCCTTGCAGTTGCTGAGGCTGGCTTTGAACTCACAATTCTCCTGCCTCAGCCTCCCTAAGTGCTGGGATTACAGGCATGCGCCATCATGCTCAACTTCTCTT
>PVHX01017273.1:0-40907 GCA_004024805.1 Geosciurus inauris | reverse complement strand
GGAGGTGGGAGGAAGGAAAGGGGAATGGGCATAGTAACGATGGTTATTTGAGATGGACATTACTACCCCTGGCACATCTATGAAGACTCTAATGGTGTGACTTTATCTGGTTTGCAATCAGAGAAATGGAAAAACTGAGCTCTGGATATGTACTATGACTTGAAATGCATTTAAATAAAATAACTAAATTAAAAAAAAATCATCTCTGAGAAATCTAAATATGAAGAATTCTTTATACCAAAATAAATTTCACCTTCCTAAAGGCTCTACCCCTTGATCTTAGACCTGGTATAACTGAAACCATTGCTTTTTGTAATATGACAACCCTGTGATCATCTAAACAGAGCTTGTCTATCTTGTTCTTTGACCACACAGTCTCAGATCTTTTGATTATTACTAATATGTCATAAATTCCAAATGCTTCTCCATCCTGGAAACATATTTCTGGAAAGATCCCTCCTTGTTGATTTCTCTTAAAGCATGGTGTATGAAATTAATCCAACACCCCAAGCAGGATATAATTAACCAGACAGAGAGAGCTTCATGTCTCTGTTCACCATTTATATGTGAATGAGGGTTATGGTAGAATCATCCACATATTCTAAATTTATGTACTATGTCCCTTAGGCCCTCACCATCTAATTCAGTCTGATTGTGAACTTGAAACTTCAGCCATTTTTATTAGCAAACATAAATAACTGTGGACATTGACTTTTGCATACCAGTATATTTACTCTCCCTTTTGTCCATGGTCTTTTATCATTTGAATGAATAAACCACTATCCGGGCAAACATTTAATCCTTATTTGGTATTCTTCATTTATGTTGTTCAATTGATAATAAACATATTTAACTGCATTTTCAATCAGCTTATATGGTCATTGTATATACAATTACACCACAAGAGACATTTTCAAATACC
Organism: Geosciurus inauris; assembly: GCA_004024805.1. Taxonomy (NCBI): domain Eukaryota; kingdom Metazoa; phylum Chordata; class Mammalia; order Rodentia; family Sciuridae; genus Geosciurus; species Geosciurus inauris. The sequence continues at coordinate 39,985 of PVHX01017273.1, read as the reverse complement.
TTACCAAAATAAAAATGATCTCTACAGCATTTTCCTGATTTACCAGAAAAGTGACAGTGAGAGTATGAATAATTTTGTGTCAATTTGAAATACAAATGATAACAATGGGCTTTGGGACTAAACCCTTTTATTAATGAAACTGAAAGCTATATGTGAGAGAGGTAAAAGAAATGATAGGCAGTATCTTGGAAGATCATTCAGATATTAAATTGACTTCATAATATAAAAAAATAATTTATTTGACACCAAAGCAGAGTCATTTGGGAAGCATTAAATAGGAAACTCAGATTGGGGAATGAAAATGTGGTTTGCCTAAATCAAATGTACACAAAAGATAAGTTAGTGGCAAACAAATTAGCAGATTAATACAAAAGCAATAGGGTTAAAGGGCAACATCACTTAACTCTTAATTTCCCTTTGAATTCATTTTCCTGTTAAGCAAGAGCCCTACTCAAGGGGAAGACTGACAGGAAAAAATCAAAGGAAAATACAGCGTGACTAAGAAAAATATTTAAACACATGGTACCATTTTGCCTGGAAATGAGAAGACAGGCATGATTTAATGATGTTTTGGAGATTTTTGGAAAGAATAATGATGCATACTGCATTTCATCTACTCTTAGAAAAACATATTTTTAAAACTGATTTTAAAGAAAAAAAGATGCAGTAACATAAGAAAGCTACCTGACAGTGGAGGTTCATTAAATGGTGCCTTGTCCTTAGCAAGTTTACTATATTTTTTGAGAAGAAAATACTTAAATGTGTGAATAACTTTGCACTGAATGTCAAACAATACATAATGTGTGGCCCAAACACAAAAGGTTACAAGAGTTTAGCAAAAGCAAAATCAATATCCACCCCTGAAGTAAACTCATTCTGTTTACATGGAGACTCTTACTCTGCATATTTCCAGGCAGACAACAGAATCCCTAAAACAACCTAGGCACGGTGGAACACACCTGTAATCCCAGTGGCTCAGGAGGCTGAAGCAGGAGGATTATAAATTCAAAGCCAAAGTTAGCAATTTAGCAAGGCCTTAAGGAACTTAGCGAGACCCTGTCTCAAAATAATAAAAAAGGCCTGGGGATGCGACTCAGTGGTTAAGCACCCCTGGGTCCAATCCTCAATACCAAAAAAAAAAAAAAGTTCCTGAAACAAATTGATTACATAGTTGCTAGAATATGAATATGATAATCTGATCATTTCTCTTATGAAAAAAGAGATAGAAAAGATCTTTTTTCTCTTATCAAAAAAGAAGATAGAATGATAAATATTTTACCCAAAGGTTTACATAATGTTACTTTCAAAGATGGAACATGTTGGCATTTTACTTTTTATTTCCATAAAAGAAATGACAGAATTCCTAAATTGTATGTTCCATTTAGGAAAAAGTATATACTCTGTTGTTCTCTTTCAAATACGGGAAAATCAATGGTACAATTACATGGAGAGAGAAAAGGCTAGGTCATCAGAATTACCAATGTCATTGCTATTATGAATAATAGATTGCAATATCTAGGATTTATTTAGCATGTGATTATTTTGCTATCATGGTCAATGTTAATCCTCAAGGGAACAGATGGTACAAGCATATTTTAAATTATTCAATGAAGTGTGCTTTTCAAACCACAAATGCGTTATTGGCAGAGTGGATATATTTGATGTTTAATCCTTGCTTACGTATTTGCCCTCCTCTATTCTAAGCAATAACCCTAGTCAACTGAGAAGTATTTTTTTTTTTCCTCTTGATCTTTTGGATACAAAGGTAATAGAAAACAGACAATGGGGAGAAAAACACTGAACTCAGTCTGGAAATTAGAAGAAAAACACAGAAAAGAAAACACATTCAGCATTTCTTGGGTGGTTCAGTGGAAAGTGAAAATGTAGTTTTTTCTTAATAAGACTGAACTATTTGAGATCAAATAGTAAAGTACCTAAACCCACTCTCTAGTGCCTTTCTTTAATGATACTCTCTTCACATGGAACATATGAATCTGACTATATAGCTTTGAAATTCATAATAGCCAGGGTACATTGTCTTAGAAGTAGGCTATCTTTAAAGCATAATGAGAAAATTAAAGAAGCCACTTGAAGATTTTTATTTTTTACTGTATTTTATTTTTGATTGACAAGCATTAATTTCACACATTAATGGGGTTCAGTGTGATATTACAACACATACAAAACCAGGCATTGGCTAAAGACTTTGGGCTTTGCCTATTGTATTAGTCTATTTTTTTTTTTTGATTGCTATAACAAAACAACTGAAGCTTGATAATTTATAAAGAATGTTTATTTATCTGACAGCTTGGGAAGTGCAAAGGCAAGTCCATGGCATCTACTCAGCTTTGGTAATAGCCTAATGGTGGATAACATCACAATAGGAAGAGATCTGTGAGAAACTATCCTGAGACAGGAAGACAGAGAGTGAAAAAGTATTTTCTAGTATTTTCTTTTACAATAACCTACTTTCATGAGAACTACTTCAAAGAGACTAGGATTCATTCATTCAGAGGACAGCACCCTCAATGACATAATTGCCTCTTATTAAGTTCTATCTCTTAAAAGTTTATCAAGTTTCCAGCACATGAAACCTTGAGGGACAAACCACATCCAAATCACAGCATTCATGGATCTGAATAAATTGGAATATGATATTTACACAGAAGGAAACCAAAGGGAAATCCTATGGCATGAAAGAAACAGGATGGAGTGGGTGACTTGGTCCTGGGATCACATGTGAACCATCAAACTTGAGCTTACCCAAAACATGGTTAGTTTTTTCTTTTGATCCAGCATTTAAAGCACACAGAAAATGTCATAGAAAAGTTGGAATTGAGGCTTTTTTTTTTTTTTTAATTCACAAGGTCTAAAACATGGAATCTTCCAAACTAGAACAAAGTATGGACAATCTCCTTTGGAGGAGGCATGTGTTCTTGTTTGACAAGTCCCAAGCAAATGACCTAATTTAGATACATTACTTGATGGCTTCTATAAGCATTTGACTTGAAAAGATATTTCATGTGAGATGGAGTTGTGAAAGAAGGAATCTACTATGACCTGGTTGAATTCTCATGAAAATAGCATTATGGCTAGAGCATATACCCTGGTCTCCTTGCAATTTACCTACCATTTCCAGCAACTATTTCAATGCTACAAAGCACTTAATTTGGATTCCAGTTGCTCTGAAATTGCCCTATTTGTTATGTATCAAAGAGTATCTACCATAGTATGAAAAAAATGTGCTCATTTAACAGTACAAACCTGGATTTAAAACAAGATCAATACACACAGTCAATTTCAGTGAAGGAAGAATCATTCAATAGTATATTTTTCATGCACTGAAGAGACATATTGAGTTTATGCCAGGAATTGCTTTCCCAATGCTATTGACATGTATTGTTTGTTTGGTTTATGGTACAAGTCAAAAGTTTCTGTTAACTTTGTCCCCAATGTTTATATGTCATTAAATTAATTCTATACAGACAGAACTTCCAGAATATATATATATATATATATATATATATATACACATATATATATGTAAAATCTATGTATATCGAATGAGTGTGTGTGTGTGTATATATATATATATATATACACACACACATATATATTTCCTGTTGCAATTTATCTATAGTTTTAAAGACAATCATTTATTTAATGAGAATTTAGGACTACTGTCCACACGACCTAGATAATACCAATTGATTTAGTCAAAATTATTTGACTTCATGCAAATAAAAGGGACAAAAGATAAATTTTCAAGCAATACTTTTGGGCAACATACAAGCTGAGATTAAATCTAGTCTTAATCAAATGCTTGAGATTCATTAGAGAAAATTTCATAGTTTGGGAATTATACTACCGATGTATGCCTATATATATTTATTTACATATATATGATAAAAAGGCATAAATAAGTGAAAAATGTAACATTTCCTTCTACCTCACATTCTAATTAATTTATCTTAAATGACTAGAAATACTAAAAATAACAGAAAATAAAATGCACAGCAGTGATTTATTTTATTTTATTTTAATTTTTTTAGCTGTGTTGGGTAAAAGCCCAGGGCTTCACACCTGCTAGGCGAGTTGCTCTCCCGCTGAACTAAAATCCCAGTCCCAAAGCAGTGATGTTTAAAGCAGTCTTTTGTTACTATCTTCACCTCCATGTCCACACGTAGCTGAGAATTCACTAGTTACAAAGAAATCTCCATGGATGGTTTGAAGATAAAAGCCCTGATAACTAAACATCTGATCTAGTACAATTTTCCACTTTGGGTTTCTAATATAATAGAAGGAGTTACTTTAGAGCATAATATGGAAATTTTCAAGAGAAAATAACTCAAAGCTTTTAATTTGGTCATTGTGTTGTATGTTAAATAACATTATTTATTATATATGTTAAATAACATTGTTTATTATATATGCTAAATAACATTGCTTTTAAGTGTAAAAATATTACATAGACACTAGATATAATCTAGGGACCATTTTGTTTACATTCATTTTACTAAGTAAACTAATTATAAAGTAACACAAGTGATTTTTTTAAACATACGTAACATGCAAATGCAAGCTGGTGTTTCCTAAGCGATTGCTTTTTTTTGGTTGGTACTAGGCGTTGAATCTAGTGGTGCTCTACCACTGAGCTTCATCCCCAGATGTTTTCATTTTTTATTTTAACAAGGTCTTGCTGAGTTGCCCAGAATGACTTGAAACTTGCCATCTCCTGCTTCAGCTTCCCAGGTAGTTAGGATTATAGGCATGTGCCATCACACCTGGCCTAAATGATTTATTTCATTGGATAAATAGAGCTTGCTGTCTGATTGAATAAAGAGTGAATGCAACTATGACTGAAGACATCGGTACATATTTTGGGGGACTGTCATTACAGGCCATATCCAGTGTGCATAAGACAACCTCTTGATAGTTGCTTTTAATTTTGACCCCAAATGGCATTGGTTAACTGTATCATCCTCTTCAATAATCACACATAATGCCAAAGGACTTTTGGCAGCTTCATAGAACCAGATCTATCTTCAGTAAATGGACATTTGCCCTCATAGAATTAAAAACCATATGCAGCAAAGACTTTGAAGGGAAGTTCAAAAAGGATTTCTTTAAAACATTAGAACATTACAACATCCCTAGAAGATATTACTAGAATAGAGCTTCTGATAAGCATTATGTAAGCAGGCTCCAACTCCATTAGGTCAATGTGTAAATTCTGCTGTGTTCTAGTTAATTCCTCTCCCTCTTTTCTGTTGGAGGTGTTTTAAAAACATTAAAGCAAAATCTGCATAACTTCCAAAGCCAAGTGTAGACATTTGTGCTCTATTTAGACTTTTTGATGGACAGATTTTAAATAATTAGTATGCAATCCATAAAATGTCACATCAGAAAAAGTAGTCATTGTTTTACATATTCCTTTATAAACTTGTCATTATCTGTACCTGAAGACTCAAGATTTGTTTGGGGGGAACTAATAAGGGTCAGACTCACAAGACTATGGGCATTATTTTGGTAGTTTATTATGTCAGTTCTTTAGTTTTATGAGATGGTTGGACTTGGCAATGGCCAAGCCACATGTTATATGAACTCCATGTTCAGGATATGGAGTTCAAGGATCTCAACTTCAAATACCAAGACAATAACTGCATCCATTAGCTTCTCCTTCATTGGATTTGCCTGTCCATATTTCAATATGTAGCAAGTCATAGTCATTTTTCAAAATTCCTCTTGGGCTACACTTCTTTTGTATGATTACTTGTTTAAATGAAGTAAGATATATAAAGTACGGATGATAAAGCAAACACTTCCTTGTCTATTAATTTGTTAACAGTCAATTAAAGATTATTAGGGATTCTTATTTGTGCCAACCACAAAAGATGAATGTCATATTGCTCCTGCCCTCCCAAAGTCCACAGTTGAGTGACAGAGACAAATAAACCAAACACAACCTGGTGTGTAACACTACTAGATAGATGTGTGCATTGGTAACCATAGCCGGGAAGAAAAATACAGAGCAGTTTGTCAGAATGATGCAGTGAATTAGGTATAGCAACAGAGGAAGTGCATAGCATGTATGTTCAAGATTCAACGACTTTTAAAACTGTTTTGGAGGACTGTGATAGATTGTGTTGCTGCGAAAATCTTTAACAGCTTTCTGAACCTATTCCTGTGAGAGTGGCCCTGTCCCTTCCCCACTTCTTACACCTTCTCAGGATAGGCTATTCCTTCAGCCTTGAGTCCAGAATGAAAAGTGATGATATGATCAGTCACAGGACTGTGACAAAAGCAAGAAATAACACTGTGTGATAGCCACTGGTTTGTTACCTCAACTTATCTGCTATAAGTGGGTAAAAATGGTAAGTTCCTAATGGTCAGAGACAATGTGAGAAAATATATTTTCTTCATATGAAGAAGGTTGACCAATGGATTTTTAGTTAGTAAAGATTAAGGCATTTTGTAAAATAAAATGGTATGTTTTCAAAAGACTTTTATTTTTTTTGGTACCAGGGATTGAAACCACGGGTGCCTTGCTAAATTGCTGAGGCTGGCTTTGAACTCATGATCCTCCTGCCTCAGCCTCCCAAGCCACTGGGATTATAGACATGCACCACCATGCCCAGCAACTATAAGGAGAATCTCTGGTTGTCATTTGAGGTGGGAATTCCTGTGCCCTACCCCAGTACGCTTCAGCCACACTGTTGAGGTTCTACGATTTCCCTTCTCCTTGTCCCTTTCTCTATGGTCTGGATTTTCCCAACTGCCTTTCCCTAATGTTGCTCCACTAGCAAGAGTGTTGTGCGGGAGGAGGAGGTTTGAGTTGGCAATGAAGTTCCTTCCTTCTTTTTGTATATCAGGGCATTGTTTCCAATATCATAGTATATTAAAATTCACAACAGACATAACTGCAACTGCAATTCAATGAACAATCTTTCCATTGTGAGTCCTACAGGTGTTTTCTTCTCTTGGAGTTTGGGACCATCAAGGACAACAGAAAGCCTTTCTTAGGTGCATCTTGCACAACCTTCCACCTCCTATCCACACATTCTCTCCTGACCTCAAATCCAGGTTGAGAGGTCCTACATCACAAGTGTGAAATATTACTGATGGAAAAGCAATGCTTCTGATGCACCAAGACATCCACGTACTGATACTACTTGCAATTCATGCTCAAATCTGAACAGCTGATGCTTCTTCACTCAAGAGTTTTCAACTTGACCCACGTTGGTTTACCTGAGACAGACCCCCTTTGCACCTGTTGTTCCATCTTTTCTTGTGTATTTATTAGTAATCCTCCTTTACTTCTGTACAATGAATTACTTGATCACTCTAAATTTAAGCTCATTACCAACAAAAGTCCAGGCACAGAAAAATTCTGTGCCACTGATTTTCCACAGTGCTCTCTTATGCTGGGCTTATGCAGTTTTTTATGTCTAACCAATCAAAAGTGCTAAAAACAAAACAAAACAAAAACTTCAAATGATCCTACCTCCTCCAAATCATGAACTCACTACAAAAGAATTATTTACTTAACCTTGGAAGTTTTATATTAATTATTCATAGTAAAAGTCTCGCTTATCTCCCTATTTTATTGTTGAAAAATTTTTACTTATAATATGCATGGCTTCCTTCAAAGGACAGAATTATGTCACACTATATCAAATGATTGGGGTTTCAGATTCAAAAGAACTACTTTCTTTTCAGACTTTATAAATGTCAACATTCTTAGCAAGGTGTAGTGGCACACACCTGTAATCCCAGTGGATCGGGAGGCTGAGGCAGGAGGATCTCAAGTTCAAAGCCAACCTCAGCAATTTAGCAACACCTTAAGCAACTTAGTGAAAATACTGTCTCAAATAAAACATAAAAAATGGACTGGGGATGTGGCTTAGTGGTTAAGTGCCCCTGGGTTCGATCCCGGTACCAAAAAAAAAAAAAAAAGAATCTCTATATTCTTAACTTGATGCTGCAGAATGGTGGTGTGCGTAAGGAGGTGAGAGTAGCAGAAGAAAGACACTTTATGGTCTGTTCCTCCCTACCACCACACCATCTTCAGTCTGAACCATGAAACAGTGATTAAACTCCATAGACTCACTGATTTCCTTGAATCACTTCAACTTACACAATGGTATTTGCAGGAATTTAAAAAAGCAGATTGAGAATAATATCTTGCATTTCAGTTATCCCAGGGCACATATACCTTCATCCAACAACCGCTGACTAACAGATTCAGTTTGTATGTGTCATTTGCCTTTTAGCAGTTGTTTTCCCAGCATCCTGGTCATATGTACCACACCGACATCCAGAGCAATGCAATTTCTGGTTTATTTTAAGATAAAATGCTAAGCTAAAAGCTCTATTCTGACTATGTAAATGATCTCCGAATGCCAACTGATTAGCATTTTTAAGGCAAAGATTTGGAAGGGATGGTATGTTATGAACATTTTACTTAGTGTGAAAGCAAATCATCTATTTGCTAAGGTATTTGTGGCACCAGTTTTTCTCTTCCCTATAAACTGTATGTAAAATTTGGGGATGTGTTATTTAGAAATTTTCTTTTCTTTAAAAAGTGGTTTTGATTCATACCAAAGAGTTCATTACTCAATTTATCAATCCATAATCTACTGGTAAAGGAATGTGGCAAGTCAGCATTTTAGCACAGAGCATACTACTTCCACCTAGTGGTCAAAGCATGACTGTGCACTCTAGAGAGCTGTAAGGAATAAAAGGCAAAATCAAGCTGCTAATATTTCTTAAAAAAAAAACAAAAACAAAAAAACCCAAGCACTGCATATGCATTTTAAAATTCTAACAACTATTAATAAGTTTTATCTCTCATTTCCCAAAATTCCATGGCAAATATCTTCTCTTCTTTCTTCTCAAACACTTGAGTTCCCACTTCCCACACACAGCAGATGATATTTTTACTCAAAGAGAAAATAGTAACCATCAAAAAAGGAACATACTCCATGCCCAGCCACCAGAGCAGCAAACTCATCTTCACTCACACTTATTATTTCAATTTGTCCCCATTACTACTTCTGGCAAATTCTTCCCCCTGTGCTTTGGGTCTCAGTCCTTACAATCTCAGAAATCCAGCCTCATCAATTTAACCCCTTATTCTTTTCTTCTTCTTTGCCAAACCCTGTCTATATAACTCAAATGACTTCAATTTTCATTGTAAAAAAAAATCCCCTAACTTCCTACTTATCTGTCCAGATACTTCCAACTTCTTCACTCTGAGCCTAATTTCTTGAAATAATCCTGTTTATATCCACTATCTCAATTTTCTCTTCATGCTTACACCTGAACCTACCTCAATCTTATTTATCTGCCCCCATTATGGGAATTTCTCTTACAAAGTCATCAAATGACTTATGTTTCAATAAATACAACGAACATTTCCAAAACTGTTGGTCTCTCCTTTCTTTCTGAAACAGTCCTTTCCCTTGGCTTTCATAGAACCTATTTTTTCTCAATTTCTTCTTATTCTCTGTTTAATTCTTTCTTTTTCAGCCTCTTCCTCTACTCTCCTTTCACATGCTGGCATTTCTTCGGCCTGGAATGTGGCCTTTCTGTTCTCCTAGTCCTGTTGTCCTTACAGTTGATCTTACTGGCACCAATAACTTCCATGACCCTCTGTGGATAGACAATTCTAATCAGCTTCTCTGATTCATATCTGTCTCCTCAGCTCCAGGTATTACTTTCATACCTGGCTCCTGGAGAGTTCCAGCTGGACCTCAAGCTTAACCATGGAGTCTTCCTCCTCTGGTATTCCCACTTGCTGGGTTCCATCAACCCAGTTGCCTTGTTTTAAGTCTTGGGAACAATCCTAACTCCTTCCTCAACCTTGTCTCCTACAGCCTGTCAATTTCCAAGCCATGTAGACCTCACTCTTATCCCTCTATCTCACCTCAGCTCACTTTTCTGCATGATCTTTGCCATCATTCTGCTCATACCAACACCATCATCTGCCATAGTCTTCTAAATGGTCCCGTCTCCTTTCCAAACAATTCTACACAATGCAACCTCTGACTTCAAGCACACACACACACACACACACACACACATACACACACACACACACACACACAAATGCCTGTACCATTCCACTGCAAGTTCTTCCAGTCGGCTTGGGTTTAAAATCCTCAAGCTTGTGAGCCTTCTAGTATTCTTGCCTTTCCTTCCTTTCTCTCTCTCTCTTGTACTTCATATTCCAGTTTGCCATATCTTTAGATCCTAAAATGCACCTCATTTTCTTTTCCCCTGAACGCTATCTACAATATTTTTCACTCTCTCCATTGATAGATTCCTATTCTTAATAAGGTTTTAACCTACATTTTACTTTTTCGGGGTCAACTTTTATTGACTACTTCTAATATTACTTCTACCACTCTTATTAGAGCTTTATCAAAAAATATCCAACTAAGGAAAGAGACATGCTGTTTATATAAAAAGGAATGCATTTAATAGATACAATCCATTACACAGGCGATGGAAGAATCGAGATGCCAAACAAGGAGTTGTGAGCCTACCCAGAGATTAAGAATAAGAGGAAGTCACTGACCCCTGGTCTGGAAGAGAAAAAGAGGGCTGATGTTTCTAAGGCTTGGGATCACCTGGTTGAGGCAGGAGCCACAGAGGAGACATGGATACTGCTTGATATCTCTCTGCTTAGAGAGAGGGAAACACTCTGATTTTCTCTTTCTCCCTTTCTCCAGTGCCCATTAGTTGCTCCAGTATGCTGAATCGAACAATCAATAGACAAGGAAGCCTAGAAACCACAGCTTTCAGGGTTAGCCTCAGACAATAAAGGGAAGAAAGGAAAGGCAAGATATGGACCTGAGAATAAAATATCCAAAGGCCAGCATGAAAACACCAATCACATTCCATGTCATTGCTTGCTAAGATTTCTCCATTCATTTCAAACTGTATGGCCCTTAGGGCAAGGACTATGATCTATCTCTATCTAGTCTATAAGGTTTTGTCCTTTAAATAACAAAGGAACTAATGCTTAAAAATCATTCAGTAAAAGGTGATTAAATGAGGAAATGAACACAAAATCATTGTCCATGTGTCAGAAAGGGAAGATAAGGACCAGAGAGGAAGAGTGACAGCCTAGAGTCCCAGAGTCACGAAGAGGTGAACCTTTGGTTTGAGTCTGGTTTATCACAGTCCATTACTCTCACTAAAACACTATCTTGACTTTGTGATCTTGTTTTTATTATTTGGCTTCCTGATATAATTTCTCATAATACACTGATTTTAAGAAATGGCCATTCAATGGTGGTACTGATTGCTGAGATTGCTTCTTTCATTTCTTAAGCGTTTATTCATCCATTTGTATATTTATGAAGCATTTAATAACTGTGACTAAGTCAAAAACTCTTTGTGGAAAGAAACTATGGATTTTGTCCATCATTGTATTAACAGAACTGGGTGCATGGCTTGTACAAAATGAGCAAAATGGGCCTTCAATATACATTTGGCAAATGAGTCATTGTGTAAGTTTCAAATGTATAAGTAAGCAGTTTTTGGCTTCTTAAGACAGAGAAAGGGGGGCTTTTGAAATTAAGAAAGTCACAGTGAAAGTTCACTGAAAATGATCTACAAATTAATCAAGAGAAACTGAAGGGTTCCAAACTTCAGAGGACATGCCACTAAAACAAGGCAGCCACCATTTGGGACTTTCTGAATTCAGATTCTGTTCCTTCCTCTGAATTCTGTGTGGCTGGAATCCCTGACCCTTCCACGATGACCACACTGCTTTGCATATTACAAAAATATATTTTGGAAATAATTATACTATTGGATAAGCAAGGGAACAAAAAATAAATAGACTAGAATCTTGTTAATCTATAACTATTTTGAACATGGTAAATAATCTCTCTGATAAAATCAAATAACAATGCATAAAAGGAATGCAGAAAATTTAAATGTCATTGCCCTATCTGTTTTAATTCTAACTCTGCAATGAAATTGGATTTCTCCCACTTTCATGACACTCTTTCAGGAAGATGATATCATCCTTTGCCAATATCATGTATTACTGACAATGTGAAAAGACAATTGGCATGAAATAAAGTGGTAAGTTAAAAAAATTATAAAGTTGTCTGCTGATAGAAGTTTACATTTTTCTTAATATCAATTACAATGTATATTTTCCTTTATTATTGAACTTATAATTAATAAATATTCAATGCTTAATATGCCCCTTAGAATAAAAATCGTTCTCTTAATGATTCTCTTAATTTCAACTCTTTCATTGTTATCAAAGCAGAAATCTTATTTAATATATCTCTAAGAATTTTCAGGAGAAAAATGTGTTTAAGTTTAAATAGCATTGATTTTTAAAAACCAAGTTAAACTTTGAAAGTATTAATTTGGGGAGAATCTTTCTGATAGGTAAGTTGTCCTTACAACATACAAGATAGAATGCTGGAGATTTTTTCTAAAGTTCGAATAACATTTACCAGTCTTAGGTTATGTTCATTCAAGCTTCAAATCCAGTGGTTCTCAGCTCTGGCAGCATTTTGGCTTAAACCCTAACCCTGACAGTTTAATAGGTTCAAAGTCTCTCCAAGTGGGGTCAGGCAGTGCTATTTTAACATTACCCAGGGGAAACTAACATACATACAGGGTTTCAATCTAACAGGAATTTGAGAGAGCTTGACTATCCCATGATTCTGTAATGCTGAAATCATATCACAGGTAAGCTACCAAGTATGGTACTACAAAGCCTAAGTTTAAATTTTGGCCCTAAATTTAATTAACATTGTGAATTTAGTTGGGCACTAATTAATAACATTTTAGCTGCAGAATGTAGTTAACTCAGTTCAGTATTCATAGATCTTCAATCATCTGACAAAGCTAGGGACATGCTTCTCAGAATACTGAATGTTTCTACAATATTGGGAGTACAGTTTCACAGAGCATCCTTGGGCCATGTGAAGCCACCCATTATTTTTTCTAATGCACAAGGAGGAGATGCCTTGCTATGGCACAATAAAAACAGTAACTGAATTATAATCAAGCATGTGTTTACCCTTAAAACGGGGAGCCAGAGGGATGATGCAGTGATGGGGGACCACAGCCTCCACCCAGACTCGATGCTGTTGTGTACATGAGCTCTGCCAAGGTATGGGACCAAGAAACACTCTAGCTCTCCAGGTGGGAAGGGAAGCTTTAATTCAAGCAAAGCTTGGCACAAACCTATTCTGCCATTATGAGTTACTCTTAAACATCTAGAGGAAAGGACTACTTTGTTCGGTTTGCAACTTCACAGATACATCAACGTGTATTCATACACACAATAAAGAAATCTTAGGTTACAAAATCTTTGTGGGAAAGCATGTAGTAAATTTCCACTTCTGTAAAAATCCCATATACTCACAAGTACTAAAAACTTCAAGATACATATAAAATCTTTTAGATAATAGCTACCTAAGAGTATGAGAAGGAGGGAAGATGGAAAAAAAATGTATTTTACCTAAGTCTTTCATTTCTGTGGGGTCTGGATTACTTTTCAAAAAGGTTATAATATTTATATAATAAAAATTAAACATTTTTTAAAAGTAAAACTGCTTAAGTTCTCTTGTGGACACAGTTTTTTTTAAATATTTATTTTTTAGTTGTAGGTGGACAGAATATCTTTATTTTATTTTTATGTGGTGCTGAGGATCGAACCCAGTGCTGCAACGCGTGCTAGGCGAGCGCTCTACCACTAAGCCACAACCCCAGCCCCTGGACACAGTTTTGAAACTTGGTTTCCTAAGGGAAGTTATAAAATTGAGTCATTTGATAATTAAGAAATTGTTTTCTAGGCCATTTGGGCTGCTCACTAGGTCAAAATATTTTCTTTTGCATGCCTTCAATTCAGCTATGAGCAATGCAGGATGATACAAACCTAAACAACATGCAAACTGAACTTCATTTTTTTTTTGTATTTTTTTCCTTTTGGTTGTCTACCTGTTTGATTTTTTCAGTGTAGTTACAATGTTATAATTGGTTTGTTCATGGAGGCCTCAGCTAATCATTGCCTCAGAGAAAACTAGACTTTTCTCCATGGATGATTATTTAGATCTCCAATTTATTTTTTTCTAACATGCCGTCTTATAAATTGGATAGATTTTTCTGAAATCTGGAGGTTTTTTCCAATAGACTCACAGTAGAAAGGAGCCTTCCCACTCATAATCTTATCAGTTCCCTATATCTTGTTCATCTTAACAGTTATAGTGGAAAAGGCGATTGTTTGGAATTTAATGCAAACATAAATAGTATTTTGTTAATGAGGAGACTGGCCTGTTTGGCATTTTCAAACTGTCATTTTTAAGAGGTTAGTTAGTCTGTGAAGATCAGATTACATAATGGAGGTGGATAACATAAGGTAGCATTCATAAAATTGTTTAGAATGATCAAATCTATGCATCAGTTGAATAATCATTTTATATTTGATCATTCTTTTTCTAATGGTAAACAAAAGAAAGAAAAGTACTTCTGAGAATAGCAAGTAGAACCACTTAGACACTTAGATTAAATTATCTTCAGTTCCCCTCCCCAAATTATTTTAGTCCTGGCTATTGTGTCATCATTCAGTGGTGTTACTTGGCAAAAGTTATTTTGTATTTTACTGTTTTGTTCTGGCAAGATGAACTAGTGTTTCTAGATGGCACCAAGCTATTAGAGGTACATCTGCTCCTGAAACTCTCTAAGTACTGTCTCCAGCACATAGCATAGTTCTGAACATCCTGGGATTTTTGTGAAAGTCAAACTAGTATAATGTCATTTTATCTTTTAACATATTTTTTTCATGTATGACAAAGCCAATCTTGTCAAGAAGATCAATTTTCTCCCTAAATCTAAAAAATGTATCATCAGAAACATACATTTTTGTCCATAGTTGAAATGCACTTGTAGATGTTTGACTTGTTGGTCTACATCCATCATGAATTCTACTAAATAGGGAAGGAAAGAAATAAGAGGAAGCTGGATTGCTACACCAAAGATTTATCTTCAGATATAAACTTTTCAATGATGCTATATTTAACAGTTGGAAAAAAAACCCCACATATTTCCTATGTGAAGTTGACTTATATTTTCTAAGGTGCCAAAACAGTATTTTGAAACAAAGGGATTACAATGAATAAAGGGGAAAGATAAATTTTAATAAGGCAATTATAAAAATTCTGCAGACCAACTTTTTTCTTGTCACTAAGTATTTATTTAAATCTCATACTCAGAATGCCTACATTCTTTACATATAATCTTTTAACCAATTGTAAGGACTACGGTCTCCTTGGTTAGGCATTAAATTCAATGAATATTTATTGTATGTCCAGATGCCCTATGCCACAGTGCAAGGTTAACACAAGGGCCTCTCATTAGGAATTGAATGAACTGCATTATTAATTAGATGATGTAAACTGGGGGTATGGAGAAGATGACTGATTTGAAATGATAGGATGGGGATAAATTCACATAATACTGATAGATGGATTTTGTTATGGAAACATTACCCATAGAATCCTCCAATAGCCTCCACTTCTGATATAAAACTTTATTGAGTATGATATTTGTCATTTCAGATGGTTAGCGAAGTGTCAAGAAGAAATGGAAGGTGAAATTAAATTAATCTACATCCATTCCATCTCCAAGTAAGATTACATGACAGTGGAACACAGTAAAAGGTTCACATTATTAAAATCCAGGAATGAGGTTGGGGATGTAGCTTAGTGGTAGAGCATTTGCCTAGCATGCCAAAGATCCTGGGTTATACTTCCAATACCACAAAAAATAAAAATAAAATAAAATCCATGATTAGTGCCAACCTGGGACTAGCAGTCCTGGCACTGAATCATATACTCATTCAGCTTTCTCTGAAAACAGATGTGCATGGGTTCATCTCTAAAAGCAAAGGCAATCCAATGGAATTGTAATAATCATTCTGTTGTTTGGTGTTTCCAAAAGATAATGAAAGTGCTCGGTGACATTAACAGAGATTTTTGTCAGGAAATTTTTCTGCTAATGGGGTCAAATTAGCAGCTGCACTTGGATGTTTAAATCAACATTTCTTTTTGAGTACCACTGATTTAGAACACAGAATATATTGGGATCTTAAAGAATCTCAGGTTACTCAGGAAGTATACATTCAAAAACAATGCAAAACGGGGCTGGGATTGTAGCTCAGTGGTAGGGCTCTTGCCTCGCATGCGTGTGGCCCTGGGTTCGATCCTCAGCACCACATACAAAGCAATAAAATAAAGACATTGTGTCCATCTACAACTAAAAAAATATTAAAAAAAAAAAACAATGCAAAACCCTCCACAACTCTAAGATGGGGAACATCTATGTGTTTGCTACAAATACACATATTCGGAATTTTTATCTTCTGGCAAAAATGGTGGAGGAGAAAAATATATCCAAAATACAGATTTAAATATATATGGACTTCACTTTCCCACCTACTAAAGCCTTTTATTGTCTTTCCATCATTTTTAGGATAAAAGATGAACTCCTTAATCCAGTTTATGAAGTTCTGGCTCAGCTGGCTGCTACCCTACTCTTTCTCTGCATATCAAATTATTCTTTTAGCTTTCTGAATCCTAGCCTCATCAGCCTTCTTTAAGTAAACTGTACTCTCCATACTATTTCCCACATCAGGACTTTGATGATATTTAAAGATAGCTATCCTTTTTTAAAAAAAATTTTTTAGTTGTAGATGGACACAATATATTTATTTATTTATTTTATGTGGTGCTGAGGATCGAACCCAGTACCCCACACGTGAGAGGCAAGTGCTCCACCACTGAGCCACAACCTCAGCCCGATAGCTATCCTTTTTATTTCATAATCCTGTTTCTCCTCTTCCACAATCATTGCCTTAACCACTATTATCACTGGAACACATACACATACGAACACAGACACACCCTCAAACTCCACTCATTGCTCCATATTAAAATAAGTATATGCTGACATCTCTCACATACCCTTTAAAAAGACAGATCTCCCTGTTACAAAATCTTCTAGCTCTGTATGCATTTACTTGATAACAATTATTGCTTTTATTTTACATTATTTGAGAGGAGGAGGATTTTATTTTAAAGCACAAAAAGTACTTTGGAATGCAGGTTCCAGAAATTATGGAAAATAGAATACAAGAAACACTGAAGAAAGTCATGTAAACAGAACCAGCATTTTAGTGTTGAAAGTTTAATAAGATAATTATCTTACATTTACATCAGAATGTGCACAATTAGAGCTTATATTAAAATGTGCAAAATTTGAATTATTAGTAGACAGTTAAGCATGATTTCAAAACTTAAAACACAATTTCTGGACCTAAACTTTCAGTTCCAGAACAATCTGTTCTCCTGGGATCATAAGTATGTTCATAATCTTCCCTCCAAAGACCTGACTCTCGTTCAAATGAGCCTTAATTAGATAATTATTTTCTACAAGCCCAGATTGTTTTCTGTGGTATGTGCTTGGGTTCAAAGCCCTTTACACTTTGACCCATTTACAGAGGTCAGTGCTTCCTTTCACCAGATGCCTCTGCTGCTGGACTGCTGAGGGGGTTCCCAGGAATGGAACAGAGACAGTTCATTTGCTCCCTGCCTGACCTGAGACCTCTGGTACTGTTTTTTTCCTGTAAAAATAAGGGAGCCAAAGTCAGCAAGAACTGAGTTAAAGGGCCCTCATTTGGACTTCTTGCTCCATTATTTTCAAACAATAAATGTGCAATGTTTAATATAATGTGTCCAGCCCTGTAGGTAGAGTGACTAAAACAAATAGAATTTGAAGCATGATCAGTCTTTATCTATGATGAACTTGTGCTCTAATTGGGGAAGACAGAATACACATGGAATAAATAGACAATGATTAAATGTGAAGCTATAGTATGGACTATCATGGGTTGAAGTGTGTACCCTCTAAACTCATAAGTTGAAGTGCTCTCCCTTTGTACCTTGGAGTGTGACTTTGTAGTCAAGCTTCACTGAACAACAGAGACATGCTCGGAGAACCACATCATTGGGTGATTCCATCCTGTGTACATAATAGAGTGCACTTACCCAACTAAGACAGATATGATGTTACTTGGCAAAAGAGCCTCATAGACAATAAAGGCTGTCCTTGACTGAAACACAATTGGAGATAGGATCTTGAAAGAGGTTATTAAGTTAGAATGAGGTCATTAGGGTGGGCCATCATCCAAAATAACCGGTATTCTTTTAAGAAGAGATTAGAACACAGACACACAAGGAGGAAATAGTAATCTGAAAGTCAAGGACAGAAGGTTCAGCAGAAACCCACCCTGATGACATCTCCATCTTAGACTTCTAACCTCTAGAACTGTAAGGGAATAAATTTCTATCATTTAAGCTCTCAGTCTGTGGTGCTTCATTAGGGCAGTTCCAGCAAATTAATACACTGCCTCTACTCAAGAAATGCATTAGGACAAGCAAAAACCAGTATATGTTGGAACATTGGAAGGTTCTGTGCAGGACCTGGGTCTAAGCTGAACACAGAAAGAAACTAAGTGACGGACAGGCAGAGGGATGGTACTCCAAGAGAGTGGAAACTCAATAAGGTCGACTTCAATGAATAAATAATTTAGCCATTGGAAAAAGTCTCTAAAACCTTTAACTCTTTACAGTTGTTGATTTTAAATGTTAATCTATGTCTAACAATATATTTATTCACTTACATGTATAATTTTAATTTAAGTTAAACAATGTGTTATTATTAAAAGAGCTATATTGATGTCAATAAGGACATACTATTTACCACATATTTAAATCTTAAACTCTACAGCCATATAAAAATAACTACTAATGTAGGCAAAATTCCATGGATCATTATAAATATAATTGTACTATGAATGTACCATGAATTTCATATATGTATGGGAGATGTATATATAAAATGAGAAAGATAGGATCTACATAAAATGGAGTAAATAAAAGCTGAGTTCATTGGTATTTCTCTTATTTTATCCAGATTTTATATATTTATTATCAAAAGTTTAAGGATTCTTCCAGGTGAAACTTACACATATTTCATGATCACATGCTACTGAAATATTTTAAGATTATAGCTTCAGAGCTATACAAATGAAAATTAAATATTAAAACTATTATTTTTTTCTATTATAACTCCTTTTAGAGACACATAGATTTAAAAAATATCATTTGTATCGCACACACTTGTTTCCATTTGGGATTTTTCAGAAAATGTTTAAAAACTGCATTTAAATGAATAATTTTCAGCCTGGGAAGGTGAGCCAGCTCAACGCCATAGGCTGTTCATCTAATCAATGCGCAAGTGTGAATGAATTATTTCATGAAGGTTCCCTGTCAACTCTGTGTATTGCACAGTAACAATCCCAGCCAACCTCACCCCACCCCTGTCTTCCCAAACTGCTAGTCTCCTCCCTTAGAAAAAAAGGGGGATATTTGAATGTCACTTAAAATTCTTACCAGTGTCAGGTAGTATATCATTCTTTACTGTATTTTCATCTTTTGGCTTTTGTTTTTAAACACCATTTGTTCTACTGATCAGGCAGGTGCATTTTCTTTCAGCATTAAGGAAGAGAAATAGCAAAAGTACTTACCTAAAAAACAAAACAAAGAAAAAGGATTAAAGTGAATTCATGGGCACACTTGATCACTTGACATAGTGCTGAGGTGAAGATAATGATAATGTAGAGCACCTAAAGGAGCTGAACCATATTACAACAATGCACATAAAGGGTGCCAAGAAATATGCATATGACCGGCACACTTTTCTGAAACTCAAAGGAAAAAATTGCTATGCCTTATTTATTTTTAAAAGAGATAGGGGAAGCAAAGTTTTGATTTTATTTTCTTTGCAATTTTCTAAACTTAAATTACCAAAAAACTCCATTTGGGAAGTCTAATTTATCATTTCTCTCTGTACTTTAAAACGTTTTGTAAACTGCTTATGATAATGTTTTCATCATTATAAGCCAGAAGACCTTGATTCTAGACCTTATAAACTTCTACATCAGAGCTTTCAATGCTGCATATCCCAACAGCATAAAGAATGGACAGGATATTCTGGACACTGGTTGGTTATGAGCGAGACAAAGGGTTGATAACAGCCATCTTCCTGACTATAAGGACAGGGACCTCCCTTAATGAGTCATGGGCATACTGTCAGAAAAGCCAGTTTCTGAGACTTTGGGCCCTTTTGACATATATGACATCAAAGCTAGCACATATGATAGATGCAACATAAAACAGAAAAAAATGATTTTTTATTTACATTTAGGAAAAGCTACATACATCATCAATGGCAAATGTCTAATTTTCATCCGTGTGTCATCTGGTTTGGGATGTGATGTCTTCGAAAGTCTGCTGAACACAGAAAGCTCTCTATACAGGGAAGACAGAAAATGGCCTTGGCATAGATTTAGTGAGTGACAGCTCTGGAATAGATATGAGAAGGCACAGGAATACTAAAAGGAGAAGTCCATTTAGTCTGTCACGAAAAATGTCCTTCAGTAGATGAATGGATAAAGAAACTGTGGTGTATATACACAATGGAATATTACTCAGCAATAAAAGAGAATAAAATTATGGCATTTGGAGGTAAATGGATGGAATTGGATAATATCATACTAAGTGAAGTAAGCCAATCCCAAAAAACCAAATGCTGAATGTTCTCTCTGATAAGTGGATGCTGATCCATAATTTGGTAGGGGACATGGGAAGAATGGAGGAACTTTGGTCACAGGGGTGGGAGGAGGGAGGGGGCATGGGGGCAGTAAAGATGGTGGAATGAGATGGACATCATAGCCCTAGCTTCTTGTATGACTGAATATATAATGTGATTCTACATCACATACAACCAGAGAAATGAAAAGTTGTACTCCACCTGTGTACACTGAATCAAAATGCATTTTGCTATCATGTATACCTAAGTAGAATAAAAAAAAAAGCCATGAAAAAGTTTCTTTAGAAGAAATGTTTTCCCTATTCCTCAACTGACAGGCATAAAACAAACAAGGGTAAAAGTCCCAAGAGGAGTTAAGACTCTGGGGAGAAGAGTAGAAGAGCTCCCCTTACAAAGGGAAGAGAGCATCTGTGTTTGGATAGCAGTGACAACATAGAACTGCTTAATCCAGAGCTGGCTGATTAAACCAGAGTTACAGGAAGGCAATGCTTCTGTGCCCTCCTGGGTATCAGTGCCCTGGCTGCTAGGCAAAAACACAATATCCCCAGGACACCAAGATATATTCAATTAGTATCTCTAGAAGTGAAATTTTGGAATTTCCATTTTTAATAATCACCCCTGGAAAATTTTATGTAGATAGCCAAAACAAGTCCACATATGGAGTCTCAGGAAACATACTAGAAGAGCTGGGTTCTCTCCTTGTTAAGTGCTATTTGTCAGAGTTTATTCTCTGAGGATCCGACCTACATTATCATGTCAGTATTTAGTGAAATGACATCATGAAATATAAGCAACAGAGATAAGGATTCCACATTTCTCTTTCTTTGTTTTTTTTTTGGCAGGGAGGGGCAGTATTAGAGATTGAACTCAGGAGCACTGGGCCACTAAGCTACATGCCCAGCCCTATTTTGTATTTTATTTAGAGATAGGGTCTCACTGATTGCTTAGCGCCTTGCTTTTGCTGAGGCTGGCTTTAAACTTGCAATCCTATGCCTCAGCCTCCAGAGCTACTGGGATTACAGGCATGTACCACAGTGCCCAGCTCACATTTCTCTTTTTTTTTAATTTAACTTTTCCTCACCAACAAACTGCTAATAAGAAAAACAATCTTGCATAAAATATATTACATTAATTGGCCTGTACCACCAATCAATGCTGTTTTCCATTCTTAGAATACATGGATTCTTGTTAATAAGATGCATTCTGCACCCCTACTCACAGAGGGCACTATTTTCTTGATAGTTCATTTAGCTACAGGCAGATGATAATAAGAACAAACAACCCTCCCCCCATAATTTCATCAGTGAATTAAACCTAGAAATAGTTTAGCATATTTTATGTAGTAAAAAACTTTTCTGCACAGACTCCAATGAACCCGGATTGCCTTTAATTTCTAGCTTCTGTTGACCTAAGATACTTTCATTTTCATTAATAATGCTTACATAGTACTTGAACTATTTTTATCAGAATATAAAGAAATGAGAAATTGATGTTTTTCAGGAAATATTTTTATCCCATTCTAATACTGATTTGCTTTAGAAATTTAGAAATATTCAACTCACTTCCAGGAAATTGTGGCATCCTTGAGAGGATGAAAAAGTGCTGGAAGCTAGGGTGGATAAAATTTAATTATTCATGCAAAGAAATGTTTTTTCTAGGCCAAATTGCTCCACTCTTAAGTATAATTTAACTTTAAAAAAATTAGTCATAATATCAGTGAGCTGTGAACCGAACCTCAATATTAATATCTACACTTACTAGAGAAGAAATGGAAATGCCTTTATGTTTCTACTTGCAGGAGAAGTTGCACTGCCATTTTAAAAGAGTTTTCCAGTGCCCATCTTGGCATATTGGCATGCATTTCATGTTTCTCAAGTAACAAGACTATGAAGATTCAATCAAAGAAGCTAACAGTGGGGCTGGGATTGGGGCTCAGTGGCAGAGCACTTGCCTCACATGTGTGAGGCCCTCGGTTCGATTCTCAGCACCACATATAAATAAATAAATAAAATAAATCTCCACAAACAACTAAAAAAATTTTTTTTAAAAACAGGCTAATGGTATTGGCCAGGAGTTAGAAGACCTGGAGTGAGGGTTAGGAGTCGGGGAGAAGGTCAGTAGAATGATTTTTAAACATCTCCTATATCTTAGAGCATAAAATAAAGTAAACGTGAATAATTAACTAACAGGGCACAAAGCACCACCGAGTAGCACAAACAGCTTCAAAGGCATCATCGTGAGCCACTCATTCCTCTACACTCCTCAAATGCTATTAACCATTTCCTTTTCCCACTCCATGATGCATAAGTGACAACAGCTACAGAATGCCTCATCCAAAAGGAGGATAGTGGGAAACGCCTGAGGTACAGAACGTGACAGCAGTGAGGCTCTGCACCCTCTCTCCAGTAGCACACAGAGCGCTGCTTTTCTTTGTCCTCATTTGCAAGTTGGTAGTATGGCAGGGTATGTCTCCAAGCCAAGTAGCCAAGCTTCCATACTTAGCTACTCTGTGACTAAGATGACTTATTTATGGTGTAGATTTCATTTTTTAGTTACGGAAGAAAGGTATTAAGAAATCATTGTTGCCACCATTTGACCCAGCTATCCCAGTTTATACCCCAAAGACTTCAAATCAGCATACTAAGGTGATGCAGCCACACCAATATTTATAGCAGCTCAACTCACAATAGCTAAACTATGGAACCAGCCTAGGTGCCCTTCAACAGATGAATGGACCAAAACAATATGGTGTCCATACACACACTCACTCACACACACACACACACACACACACACACAAATGGAATATTACTCAGCCTTAAAGAAAAATGACATTATGGCATTTGCCAGTAAATGGATGGAGCTGGAGAATATCATGCTAAGTGAAATAAGCCAATCCCAAAAAACCAAAGGCCTAATGTTTTCTCTGATATGTGGATGCTATTTCACAATGGGGGGCAGGTAGGGACAGGATGAATAGAGTTACTTTAGATTAGGTAGAGGGGAGTGAAGGGAGGGGAAGGGATATGGGGAAAAGAAGGATAGTAGAATCAGACATTACCCTATGAACATATATAACTATATGACCAGTGGGATTCTACATCATGTATAACCAGAAGAATGAGAGATTATACTCCATTATATATGATGCATCAAAGTGCATTCTACTGTCAGGTACAACTGATTAAAACAAATTTAAAAATTGAAAAACATAAATCATGGTTGCTTCATTTCAAAATAAATAAATAAGAATGAAGAATATGGCATAAATTTCCCTGCCAGAGGCAGGTCAGAATATTTATGACAGAGGAAGATGAGAGAAATACAGAAGAGATAGGAGGCCTAAATTTTCAAAAAGAGAAATCACAACGTCTTCTAATTCTACGTACTCTTCTTTGAAAGCACAATAATTTATTAAGGCCAAATTAAGCAGACTTTGTCTGAATGTAGCTGGCTAAACTTCAAAGAGCAAGTAAATACAAATCTAAAGTAAATATGCTTGCTTACTGAAGCATCCAATGACAAACTTCTCATTTAAAATCAGACCAAGTACAGACTTGATATGATGGAAAGCCAAGTTTGGACAATGCTCCTCACACACAAAGGCTGACTTTATGGGAGGCACCGGAAAGGAGAAAGAGACACAGGGTGGAAAGGAGAGTGGCACAGTCAACCTAGCTCCTAAACCAAGATGGATTTCATTGTTTTCATGCACTGTAAATCATTTCCCCAAAGGCAACAACTCATTTCACTTGCTGACCTTGCTCCCAAACAACCTGCCTGGCAAGTAGATTTCTCATTAGCTTTCGAAGACATCCTATCCTTGTTGTTTATCTCTTGCAAATGCATGAAATATAACCTTTCCATCACCTTAACTTTTAATTTCCCCTTCAAAATAGAAGTTTTGTGAATTGATTTGGCAGGTTATATAAGTCTGTCAACATTCTCTGTTAACCTTGCCTGGCAATATGCTTTGTAATTATGATGAAAAACCAGTTCCATATTATCCTAGTAATGTCTACCTAAAGCCTATGCTTAATACTGCTGGGTAGACATACTGGCCTAGTTAAAGGGCTAATATTTCACAGAAAAATTCAGACTTTAACATTAGATTTTATGCTATTTTTTAACAGCTTAAAAACAAAGAATTCAGACTAGACATACTTTCAATGTAGGAGAAAAGTAAGGGCTAGAAGCAGGTTATAGGAAAGTTATTATTTTTCCTTACATGAGAATCTGCCAATAATTCTATCAGACACTGTAAATAGAAGGAAATTTAATCTATAAACAAGAGTATGGATTTTATTGTCAGAAAAATATGGGTTCATGGCTTTTAATGTAGTTATACCTTATTTAAATCTTTCTACTTACTCATGAAAATATATATAGAGAGAAAGCATGACCTAGAATAAAGCTTAGAATGTTATAATACTGAATAAAAAACTATTTTAGATCTTTTCTTAGTAATCTGACTGTCATACTTTCAACTATATTGATAGCTCCCAAATATATAGCTTAGAGACTAATTTCTAATCAAAGCTTTAATCCTAATATCCAGTGGCCAGAATGGAAGCATCATATAAATCATCACATTATTACAACAATAATATAGGCAATTCACCTAGGAATTTTTGAATGATGAGATCTATGCACTAATAATTACTTCAAAAGCCTGCAATTAACTGTGTTATTGAGAAGATGGTAGCAAATGCCAAACTCATACATAGAATCCACCAAAGGCATCTTTCCTTCATATGAAGAAATGGTCAGGAAGACTTGGTTAAGCATTTCCATTTATTCTGCAAGGAGGAGACTCTTTTCCTTATTTTGCCTACCTTTTTACAATGTCTCATAGTACCTCTGTTTCAACAACAGTTCTGTACCCAAGATTCTCAATATTTAGATTTCCAGATGTGATTATTTGTGACAATGGATCTGCATTTATTTCAGTTGTGTTTAAGGAATCTGTGAGGCTAGAGCTTGTCTAGCCTGCCAACAGCACTCTTCATCACCCTCCAGCAAATGGTCAGGTTAAAAAATGATGTAGACCACTAAGGATGCCCTACAGTGAACTGTAAGAAGAAAATGACCTAGGAGATTTGCCAGGTTTCTGATCACTCGACATGTCACTCCAAGTGGGACAGCAAGAGTCAGTTCTGCTGAATAAAAATGGAGCAACATCGCAATTGTTCCTTTGACAGTCCCCCCATAAAGCTTAGTTTAAAGTTGATAGACAAGCCAGAAGGTAGGCTGGGCATCATATTTGCTCAATTCAGTTTTGTTATAATGATTGGTCTAATGAAGAATTTTAGAGGAAATAGAGGAGGCCATGTAGCTATGAAATTTAAATAACAGTACATCTGTTACTATAAGGACTAGGCTATGACCTAGGATGGCTTAACACTAATAAGAGTGTATCAGTATTGGGGCTGGGATTATGGCGCAGTGGTAGCGTGCTCGCCTAGCATGCATAAGGCACTGGGTTCGATCCTCAGCACCACATAAAAATAAAATAAAGATATTCTGTCACCTACAACTAAAAAATAAACATTAAAAAAAAAAGAGCGTATCAGTATTATATTCAGGTTTTCCAAGTTCCTACTTGTACTTTATGCATTTTAAGTTAATTACATGTCATTGTTTGCTTGTTTATTTTAAGTTCAGTTACAGTATATCACATAGTTAATATGGAATAGTTTTTCCACCAAAAATATATTTGCAGCCTTTTTCCTGCTTAGCTTCAATCAAAACATCAAAATTAAGAGAACATGAAGAGGAGTCCAGAAAAGAGGGAAATGGTGATTAATGTATCTACCCATTTACTCATTACTCCCAGATCTGTTCTTATTGCGCGTATAGTAAGATTTACTTATATCCTCTGATGTCAGGTATGGCCATGTCATGTACCATGGACCAATGGATTTCAACAAAAGTGATATGTGTTACTTTTGGATGAAGCCCTGATAATCTGTAACTACTTCTTCTTCTCCTTCTCCTTCTCCTTCTTTTTTAAATTTGTTTATCCTGCTGAGGAAGCCTTACTTGAGATACAGCATCAACCACCCTTGGTCCCAGACTGACCACAATAAACAGAGATTCTTGCTTAAAATATTCAATATGGAGGAAGAGTAGGAAATAAACCTTTGTTACATTAAGCCATTGAGATTGAGATTTTTGATCATAGCAGAATAACCTAGCCTATCCTAAATTGTATGATGAGTAGCCAAAATAATAAAGTATTAATAACTGAAGCCATGGAGACTTTCATGCAAAAATGTTAATTGTGCACAGTATTTATTAAGATCAAAGAATGAAAAACAACTAAGGATTGACTTAATTACTATCATCAAGTATAAAAACAGAGTTGGTTTGTTTTTGCTACAATTTCCCAAAGAAATATACATTTGTTTAACAAGAAGAAACTAATGTGAATCAGGGTAATTTGGGGTTGAAAGTAAGAGAAAATTAAAGAATCTTCAGAGCAGTAATGAAGAGGATGAAACCAAGAAGATGATGAAGGTTATGTGGTTCCCTTCCCTAGAGAAGCCTAAACAGGGACATACCTCCATCACTCTAAGATTGCTTGTCTTGGTGAACTTTTGAATTTTAGAATTAGAATAAAAATTTTAGAAAAGGCTTAGGGATTCCTAAAGGAATTCATGAATTAGCTTAAGAGGATCTGTGAACTGACGAACCTAATAGCTAAATAGTATGAGCCTAAGAAAGGCTTGAACTTGAATGTGCACCATTTAGAGCAGAAAGTCTATAGAATTATCAAATTTTCAAAGAGCCCAAATAACATTAAGAACCATTTTTTGATATTAACCCTCCTTATAAAAAGAGAACTGTTAAGCATAACCTCTGTGTTCTTCTCCAACTGTATTCCAGAGAGCAAATTCATAGCTTCACCTTTACTTTCAAATCAATAAGCAGCATGACAAGAATTTTTGCTTTTGTCTCCTTAAACTACAAATTGATTTTGCAAAGCAGAAACTCTAACTTTGAATTCTAACCAGGATGTTAATTATAGACGACATCAAAGGGTGTAGAAAAAAAATTCAGCAAGGCTGAGGGTTTTCAGTTTTTGACCCTATCCCTAGGGTCTACTCTTTCCTCCCCTCTAAAAAGATTAACAAAGAAAGGTTGGCTGAGCCTCCTACACAGTACATTTTGGATACAGTGCTTTAAAAATCTTAAAAAATCTTTTTAAAATTTCCAGACTCAATGGTCTTAGGGCTCTGGATCATGGCTTTCTGTACTTCAACATCCTCAAGCTCCCAAGGTGTTCCCATCCAGCACTGAGTCCCAGAAGGAAACCAGAGGGCAGTTAGGTCCTTCAAACCACTGCCCCCCTCTATTTCTGGATGTTTCTATTTGATTATTGAAATGATACAAAATAAAGTTATATGATGAATGAGTCAAGAATCCAAACTAGATCTTTTTAAAACTTGGCCACACACATCACAAAAAGATACAAAGCCAGGTTATTAAAGCTGCTTATGTGGTTCACAGTGCAGAGAAGCAGGACTTCCTTCCATCCATCCATCCTTCCTTCCTTTCTCACTCTGCTTAATGAAGAAACTGGCAACATTAAAATTTAACTGAGTTTTGCTTTGGGCTACCATGAAATAGTTTACAGAAAAGCAATAATCACCCCAAGAACACAAGATGTTAAAAAACAAAACCAAAGAGACAAAATCTCATCTAATGAG
Source organism: Geosciurus inauris (assembly GCA_004024805.1). Classification (NCBI taxonomy): domain Eukaryota; kingdom Metazoa; phylum Chordata; class Mammalia; order Rodentia; family Sciuridae; genus Geosciurus; species Geosciurus inauris. The sequence goes on along the minus strand of PVHX01017273.1, from coordinate 11,561 downwards.
AAGAGGTGGACTGTGATTGAACTGTGGCACCAGAGGCCCTGGAGGGCTTGGTCATGTTCTATTTCTAGATCTGGATGATTACTTTTGCTGAAATCCATCAAACTGTGCATTTATAATTTGGGTACTTTTCTCTCTGGAGGTTAGATTTCAATAACATATTTATCTCTTAAAAATGTTAATTGATTTTAGTGGGCTGGTGAATGACTGTAACCATCATTTGCAAAATGCAAGCACGTCCATATTCTTTGAGAGCTTCAACTTCTGGACACTCCATGAATGTGTTCAAATTCACTCCCATTGGAACTCCTCCCTTCTAGCAGTTCCACATAAGCAGCAGCCAGAGACAGAATGGCCTTTGGTTGTCACATTCGCCATCTTTCACAAAGCAATGCCCATCTGGCACTGACTGCATTTGCCATGAATATGATTTGGGGTTACCTACTTTGGAAACTGCATTATGTGTGGTTAGATGTTCATCTGCTCCCTTAACTCAACTTACCAGTAATCTATTTTGTGTATAATTACAAAATAAATATTCTGCATTGTGTTTTAAGTAGACAAAACTTTGAAATATTGCTTGTAAACTACACTTCTTAATAGCATTATAACATGTAACACTAAACCATTTGTTTAGAAGATAAAGGATTAAATCTCATAATAACTCTCAGCAATTTATAGACAAATATGCAGAGATAATAGGAACAAGAATAATGGGACCATCAGTCTACCAATAGAAGCTAAGGAAAACAAAAATTACACTAATATCAAATTCAATAATTTGAATTAATACCACAATTGACAAAGAATATTTAAGGCAGCTGCAAAATCTACCCCCTGAAAATTAAAATGAGAATATTATTCTGCTTTAGATAAAAAGAAACTGATAGTGATGTTGAGGCAAATATTTCTATAACTTGATTCATTTCACAGACTGAGCAGCAGTGACTATTATTTGATTTTACTCTTTAAAAACAACTGCATCCATATGGTTTATAAATTTTATCTTTTAAAAAGTCAAAAGGATATATTTTTAATGTTTTAAAGATAATAAAGGCCTCTTAGTAAGAAATGTCCTCACTTATAGTGGAGGCTAAAAGTTCATGTAATTTAAAGAGATTAAAAGAAATAGATTGGTTAAGTTTAGGTACAAATTCTTAAGAGAATTTAAAGACACAGCATTTAGTTGCTACCATACAGTAATTATCATCATCTGGAGATATGCACATCTTATTCTTTCAGGCATTAGTAATTTTTGCCAGAGAATTATCTAATTAGAAAGACAGCATCTGTATAAGAACAGAACAGAGGGGCTGGGATTGTGGCTCAGTGGTAGAGTGCTTGCCTTGCATGTGTGAGGCTCCGGGTTCAATCCTCAGCACCACATAAAAATAAAATAAAGATATTGTATCCATCTATAACTAAAAAAATTTTTTAAAAAAAGAACAGAACAGAGTAGAGGCTTATAGCTACATTACTTTTTCTCAGATAGATTAAACACAACTAAACTACATTTAGAAATAAGATTGCAGAGGAAATATTGAAATTATCTAAAAGAACAACCTGTTTTTAAGAACCTCTGAAATGACTGTTTATATGTGAAAACTGGATATGTTAACTACAAATCACTTTTATCCTCTTACTCAATTGGATACAGAAAGATGCTCTGCTTGTCCCTATATTAAATATCTAAATTAGTTTACTAAATGTGCAAGACATATTTGAAAAACTGTTCAGCAATTCCATACCACAGAGATGGTTTATGTGTGCATGCATATGTATATCAGTTTTAATTAAAACCTGTGAAAAAATTATGGAATTCACTTTGTTTTTGAAAGATAATAGACAAAATAACTGATGATTATTTAGGGATATTATTTGAATATATGTAAGTATTCAAAATTAATTGTTTGTGACTTAATCAGCTCATTAGGTTTCTCTTGTACCATTTTCAACTAATAAAGTAGTGGTTAACACTTAACCTGCTCTTGTCAATGGAGTCTTTATAAGATTTATATGAACAAGTCACAGGTATAATACATCAGTAATATATATCTTAAAATGTAAGGTTCAAAAATGGGCTAATTGCTGAATCTAACCTCAGTTATTTTTAATAGTCTACTGTTATTTGTTACCATATTTTTACACTTTTTAAGATATCTATTGCTCCTTTGGGTGGTGCACATGAACCATCTTAAAAAAATATGACATAAAAAAGGAATTTTTAGAATAACAAAAGTATTCAATGCACAAGGGAAAAGCATGGCTTCAGAGTAAGCAAGTGATGATCTGGACTTGCTTCATGCTAGAATCACGTAGGAATCTTCATAATAAAAACAACGTCCAGGATGTGTGCTCAGAGATTCTGACTTAGTAGGCCTGGACTTTTCAGGATTTCTACATTTTTCACATCTTTTCCCAGATGATGGCAAAGCACTATTGTGGTTGGGATATCCATACCATAACAACTCAGGTAGATACTGGATTAAGTCCATCATCTGCCCTCTCTTGCTAACCATGTTGGAGTCTAAATAATTCCCAATAAATAAATTGGGAATTATTAAATAAATAGTTAGCTACATTTTAAACGAGTTACCCGATATCTATCCTCAGAGGAAAGAAAAGGTAGAAATAATACAGATTTTCTGTTTATTAACCCTTCCATTCTTGATAAAGTTCCAAGTTTCCCATTTATATTTTTATCAGCATATTTCAAACTGTGGGCTCATGGAGAGGGTGTCATGAAACAAATTTCATGTGTTACAAGCTTTAAAACAGAATTATGTTAGAAATCATCACATATAATAAGTAGATTTTGTGAAACTTCTTAGTCACTTAAACATACACACATACGTATGTGCAGTGGTAAAATCAAAGGTATTTCTGTAGTAGATTGGTGGATTCTCAGTCTGTTCCAACGGCTCATTCTTTGTTCACTGTCAGAAAACTAATAAACTTCTATAATGTCAAGAAAGGTAGCCGGCTTCAGTGGTGCAAGCCTATAATACCAGTGGCTCAGGTGGCTGAGGCAAGAGGATCATGAGTTCTAAGCCAGCCTCAGCAATTTAGCAATGCCCTAAGCAACTCAGCAAGACTCTGTCTTGAAATAAAATACTTTAAGAAAAAGGCTTGGGATGGGGCTCAGTGTTAAAGCACTCCCTGGTTAAATTCCTGGTACTAAAAAGAAAAAGAAAGAAAAAAGAGGTTTATCCAGTCATAATTTTAATCAAACCAATACATTAAAAATCTTGTAACAGAATAACCATGGTCTATATCCTGAAAATGCACACTGCAATCGGTTGTATAAATTACCACCTAATTTCTGCTATTAAGGATTTTCTTGCCTTTAAAGATTTTACTAATATCATATGGCATAGAGATTAGTAGATTAGTCTTTCTAATTATAAAAGTTAATTTTAGAGGTCACTATATTTTTTTCCTTTCCTTTTTTCATTTTTGAAAACTTTGGGAGCGAGGGTAATTGTCAGTGCTACAGCACTTGGGTAGCATATGGTAGGCTTTGGATTTGAGTCCCAGCAACACACACACACACACACACAAAAAAAAAATTGAAAAGTTTTATAGCTGTAAGTAATAACTTCATTCAAGGAAGAATTCCCCATAGTTTTTAATTCATAAATATACTAGTACTCAGAAGCTTATGCTTTCTTTTTTCAGTTTCTTTTTTCAGTTCAAGCTATTCAGTAATAGTGTTCAGTTTGCAAAGTTATCTAAGAAAGAAAGGGTGGAATAATTTATATAAGAGAAAACGATGTTTCTATTGGTAAAAGTACTGCCCATTTATTTCTTTGAAACACCATCTTTTCAAGAAGGTTGTCTATTCTAACATTGGAAACAACACTCCCTCACACACTCTAAATGGTCTAAGATTAATAAATCACTGTCCTGCCAATGTCACAGATGACCTCCTTATCTTATTTCCCACTGTCACCCACCAACCAGGCTTGAGTCCAGTCCAGGATAGTCAAGAATGCTCCTACTTTTCTCCATTCATGATGAGCCCTGGAGTTGCATCATCGCAGCCTGTAGCCACGCTGGGTCACTGAGACTCAAAGCAGAGAGGTTAATGGAGCAATGTGCCAGGGTGGGGACACCCTGAAAAGCCAAGAAAGACTTTTCAGTAGTCATTTGATTTAAATTCCTCTGCATTCTTCCAATAAATCTTTTTTTACTTAAGCAAATTTTAATAGGTTTCTGTTCACTCATTCACTTAGTGAGCACCTACTGTTTGCCAGGCAAGTAATAATAATAAAAGAGAGCGTGGTTCCTGCTTTTATGAAGTTCACTACCTCACATCCCACCCTCATTAAAACAATTTATTTTATTCTCCTTTGAAAGGGACTTAAAGTCAAGGCCCATAGGCTTTAGTGTTCACAGAGTAACCAGGCCAGCTGTGACCAGGGAAACACCACACGTGAGTTTTACATGAAGTCAGAGATTGCTTGCATAGCAAGGTGTTGGGGACTCTTTTTCTCTGGTTTAAGCAGAGGTCCTAAAAAGGCCAAAGACAAAGGCAAGTAATCCTACCCTCTGGAGTGGCTAGACCATCTTATAAGACTTGCAAAGGTGCAGCCACTCTGCCCTTTGACATCCCACATGCAGCTTTTAAAATAGGCCAGAGGGATGAATAACAGACTGAGGAGAAATTCAAGAGGGGATTTCTTTTGAGACTTGTTGGCATGGGGAGCCTTACCTCTGGGATGTTAATGGCGGTAGAAGGAAAGACGGATACTCTCTGACTGCACTCATGAATGCCAATTGTTCGATAGAGTGGTTACACTTTCTAATAGACCAAAGAGTAGCACTGTAACTTGAAAACAGTGTGAATCAGAAAGTCTAGTCTAGAACTGATCACCAACTAGTTGCATGCCTCTGAATTATCATTAGCCTCTCTGAGACTCAACCACCTCTACTCTGAAATGGGATTTGATTGGGCCTGTGGATCCTTCCAGTGGGAATCTGCCACGTATGGTCCTTCTTCTCTGCTCTGTGGGTGCAGTTAGATAATGGTTGGGAAAAGGTGTCCCAAGGCACAGTTCTAAAATCTCTGAACCTTCCTGAGTTGCTGGGCTTCTATGATCTCATCAACAAAATGATATTCTGTAATGTGACTTTTTTGGAAGTAAAACCCTTGGGTCACTTTGGAGTTCTCATCACTGTCCTATTAATCACAACATTTTGTTGGAAACATTCCTCAGCTGGCATGATTTTCTACATATAGGCTTTGTGCATACAAACTCACTTCTTCAGAAAAAAAACACCTTCAGCCAGGCACTGTGGTACATGCCTGTAATCCCAGTGGCTTGGGAGGCTGAGACAGGAGGATCATGAGTTCAAAGCCAGCCTCAACAATTTAGAGAGGCCCTATGCAACTCAGTGAGACCCTGTCTCTAAATAAAATACAAAAAGGGCTGGGGATATGGCTCAGTGATTAAGCACCCCTGGGTTCAATCCCTGGTATCAAAAAGAAAAAAAAGATAAAAACATCTACCCTTCAAAATCACATTTTAAGTCCATGAGTCCCACTTATAAAAGCAAAAAACTCTAGTATTTAACATCTCCTTAATCTGCCTTCTCTTTATAGCTTGTCAATTAACAAAATGACAGATATTCTTTTATAGTTGGACTTATTTAAACCTTTTCTTATTCTATAGTGTTACATCGTAATTCCTTAAAACACAATTTGGGGAAAGTTGCATGAGTTTATCCAGTGCTGATGTAATTGTGGACATATGCTGGTTCAACCATTGTCTACTGGTCTCTTCTTTCTAGGGAATGACTACAAGAGCAAAGAGAGGAGCCATTTATTCTGCCACTGTTCTTGAAAATTCTCTCTTTAAAATGACCTTCGTCTACAGTTGTAAGCACTAAAAGAAACCATTTTGCAATGCTATTTCAAACACTGAGACAAAATCATCCCTGTAGTAATAAAAGAGGATACCCTTGGAAATTCAAGATTTTTCATAAAAAATATATCAGCCTAAGTCAGAGAGATCAAAGACAGAAAAGCAATTCTTCCTGATTCTTTTAAAATAAATCCACAGAGGCTAATGTAGTGCCCTAGGAAATAAGAACTACCTTTAGAATCACGTCTCTGTCATTATCAAAATAGTACAACATTTTTTGACTCTTGATTAGTGGTCATCAGCAATGATGTTTTTCTATTCACAAATTACTATTTTTGGTCATCTTTAATAATAACCACATTTTCTAATATTCTATATGAATTCACTGTTTTACATATAAACGAATATACAAGATGTGATGGTTTATTTTATGACAATTTGACGGGGTCACTGGACACCCATGTATTTTGTTATCCTTTATTCTGAGTGTTTCTGTGAGGGTGTATCTGAATGAGGTTAACATCTGAATTGATAGAGTAAGGAATATTGCCCTCCCAAATATGGTAAGCCTCATCCAATCAATTGAAGGCCTGAATAAAACACAAAGGCTGACCCTCCCACAAGTAAGGGGAATGCTGACTACTTGAGCTGAGATTTCAGCTTTTCTTCTGACTCTGGACTGAATCTGAAACCTTGACTTTTCTTGGATATTACACCTGCTGCTTTTGGTTTGGAACTTTTATCATAGACCCCCTGTGGTCTTCAGCTCACTGACCACATGGGGCTTCTTAGAAATACATGTATGTATTTCTCTCTATATAGGTATATTTGTATATATATAAATGTATACATACAAACATCTGTAGATATATATGTCTTGATGGTTTTGCTTTCTGGAGAATTCTAATCCACATGGAAATTAACTTTTACATCTCTCAAATAAGGAAATATGTGAAAATGTCATATATATAAACTTGAACTCATCCCCTTCTTTGGAGGTTCACAGAAAAATAAATGTTCATAGCTTCTCAAACCTCTTACTAGTCCAAGGACCCTCCCAAGATAAACAGAATGACATTTTTTTCTCTTTTATTTTTTCATGTTTTTCTAGAATAAGCTCCTAGCAGAACTCTTTTAGTATTGTGGATGTTAGGGCAAATATACTCGCCCTTGCTTCTTGGTATTGAATGACTCCTTAAAACCAAAGACTAAAGATGGTGGGGGGAGCAGGAGAACAAGAAGAGGCTTCGAATGGTGCCAAAATAACTACATATACAGCTTATCTGTATGCATGACCTGCTCAGGCTGGTTGCCTGGCAACAATGGCATCTACCCACACAATGCTCAGGATGCAAGTTGCTTTTCAGTGACACCACTGCCACTCCTTTTATCTTTAAGGCTGATACTTACATTTCTCGAAAAAAGTGCACCCTCTTCTTAGTAATCTCAATGGTTATTAAGTAGACAGTATCAGTGGACTAAACACAAACTGAACCAATGTAGCAATTATTGTGGTCTCTACTCAAGGGACAACATAACCACATTTTAACAAGACGTATCTCTTGTGAGTGGGGCCAGGCACAGTACGATTTTCATATGGGCCTCTTTCCCTAATGGGCCAGTGCTCTTGTTATTATGCTCTGCTTCCCAATACCATCAACCAGACAAACCTAACTATGTAAAACGCGTTTGGGAATCCCCACTGGGTTCAGGCTTTCCCATGATGGACAGGTTCTCAGAAAGCAAGAACAAGCTAGGGTTTTCCAGGGACTTCCTATCCATGTGCTCCATGCCAAATGTTTTCTTCTTAATACCAGCACTAACTGGTGAGCTAGTATCTGATGAATAAAGCTTTTGTTCTTATACCCAACATGTGATGGACTGTGGTTATCTAAAGCCGACCACTTAGCATATCTTTATCCCTCCTGGCCCTGTAAATGTTATATCCTTGTGTATAATAGATTTACCTCTATTAAGGACTCTGTACCTATAGAATTCTCTGTACTTTAAGAAATCCTAGGCAATTTTGGACCAGCCAGAGTTCCTGTTGGAACACATTGTATGAGCAAGGTCTTATTTCCCTTATTTCCTATACTCCACAATCTTCCTTCTAAAACAAATAAATGAAGTAGATACATTAATGATTGCCTACAGCCTCTCGTTTATCTCATCCTCAGTCAATGGCAACAACTAATCCAGTTTCTGCAGCCTCATTCCTGAAACACCTTTTCAAATCCCACTGTGATTCTATTACATTTCTGAGAGGAGGTAACATATATACTGGAAAGAACAGCGGACTATAAGTCAGCAGCCTGTAGTTTACCTCAGTTATGATGCTAACTAGCTATCTACAGCTGGTGATACCACAGTCATGTTTCACAATTTTTTATCTGTAATATGTAACTTGGGTAGGCTCTGAATTTCTATGGGTGATTCAAAATTCTATAAGTCATCAACCACCATTTGAAAACCAGCAATATCTGCCATGATGCATGAAACTCAAACTAGTGAACAAATTAATTAAGTAGTCATCATAGCAAGGTTAGTTCTGGTTTTTTACCAATTTTTAAAACAATTCCTAGAACCTTTGGAAATCTCAGGATATCCTAAGGAAGACAAGGAGATAACAGATTCTGAAGAGAATAGAAATAAAAGCAAATCATATTATGGTAATATCTGGCAAAAATCTTGTGGGCTTTTCTAATTAACCCAGCCACTAACATAGTGTTTCATGGGAGACACAGTAGTTATTTGTTATCTGATTGAGAGATAGATAAAAATATGAATACACTATCATATATTAGTATTCAGGAAACTAAGGAATGACAGTATAGTGCATCCAATGGTTTGTGCAATGTGTCAGCCATCTGGGCTTTGTTTTTGCTGCATGGCATTGTTATTTATTAAAACATATGAATGATTAACACAGAGACATCTGGCACTGCCTATATCCACAATGTAAGCTCAAAAAAAGATAAGCCAGGCGCGGTGGCGCAAGCCTGTAATCCCAGCACTTAGGGAGGCTGAGACAGGAGAATCACAAGTTCAAAGCCAGCCTCAGCAATGGCGAGGCACTAAGCAACTCAGTGAGACCCTGTCTCTACATAAAACACAAAAAAAGGGCTGGGGATGTGGCTCAGTGGTCGAGTGCCCCTGAGCAGTACCCCCCCCCCCAAAAAAAGAAAGGTCTACCAGGAAATTAATATTTATATTTGGACATGAATGTCTGAGTTAAATTTTTTAAGTCTCTACCAGTAAAGTTTGACAAACGGCCTCTCTTCCCAAGAATGATGCTTTAAGCAAAGCTGCTCCCAAACTTTGCAGTTACATATTTTAGATTTATTGGATAGGTACATATATTTATGGTACAGCTATATACAATCTTACTGCAGGATACTTTTTCTAGAGGAAATGTCCTGATTGAAAACCAAGAAGGTAAAGCTTCTAAATGCTTTCCTGTTGCGTAAGATCAGAGCCAACACTGTCAGGGAATGATTAATACTCAGACTTTCTCAGTACTGTCAAAATACTGCACACACAGGCAGAACGCAGGATTGCCTTGGGCATTCCCAGCCCCCTGACGTCAACTCAGATCAAATTCAGATAACTTGCTATTGCCAGCTGCTTGATTCTCCCGGGTTCTGTGAAAATCCAATTCTTTTTAAAATGAGCTTGCCATCTAAATGCCATCAAAGGTACTTTGAAAAACAGGCAAAAGGATTTAAGGTTTCTTTGAATGCTTCTCACCATCTCACATCAGTAAGCCTATAAAGAACCATCAACTCTTTCCAATTCCCTTCCATTACGATCATGATTATGATATAAAATATGTTTCTGGGCTCTATAGTCTGGCTAGAATGAAAGGAAAGCTGCATTCTGTTAAAATTTCGCTCCTATAAGTCCTGGACATGATTTGGTTGCAGACTCTGTCATGCATATGCTGCCCCCAGGCTTCTGAAAACAGGGTTGCCTAGGAAACCATACTGTTGGCTTTGTTTGCTCCACTACTATCCACCGGCCAGCCATCCTCACCTTCCTGGTCTTTCTCTCACTGTCTGATGACACTATAGACTAGACTTTCCATGAGTCTATAGTGTTCTTCAGAAACAAAAAGGCTTTCAAAAACTTGAATTAAATATCTTTATTATTTCTCTTCTAAGAGTTGTAAATAGATCTTAGTCACCAATTTTTATTGTGCCATCCTATATTAATTCTCACAAATGAAAATAACACTGATAAAGTATTTACCATGTGCTTTATTGCATACACATTATATATATGTGTGTGTGTGTAATTTCAGATAACCTTCATAACACCTTTTATGAAAGAGATATTATTTATTATGTCCACTTTCTAGGTGAAAGAAATGTAGGCCCATTGTTGCTAGATAAGTTGCTCAGTGTCACATGGCTTGCAAGTAGAGAGTTGAGGTTTAAACATGTTTTCTAAAATTTTTAATTTTTTAAATTTGTTCTAATTAGTTTTACATGCCAGCAGAATGCATTCCAATTCATTATACATAAATGGAGCACAACTTTTCATTTCTCTGGTTGTAATACAATGTAGAGTTGCACCATATGTGCAGTCATACTTGAACCTAGGATAATGATGTTCATCTCATTCCACCATCTTTCCTGTCCCCATTCCCTCTCTCTCCTTTGCCCAAAGTTCCTCCATTCTCCCCATGTTCCCACCCTCATGGACCAGCATCCACTTATATGAGATAACATTCGGTCTTTGTTTTTTTGGGATTGGCTTCACTTAACATGATATTCTCCAACTCCATCCATTTACCTGCAAATGCCATAATTTTATTCTCTTTTAATGCTGAGTAATATTCCATTGTGTATATATACCACAGTTTCTTTATCCATTCATCTGTTGAAGGGCATCTATGTTGTTTAACCATGTTCTTAATCATTTGTATACACTGCTTTTTCTTTCTGAACATAAAAAATACATAAGAGAAATGGCCTATGAACTTTTAAAGCATTAAATATACAGCAGTTTCATGACTTGCTTAAAAATACTAGGCAATTATTAAGCATTTATTGTGTGTCAGTAATTGACACATTGGTATTCTACTGGAAAATAAAACAATAAAATGTTTGCTCCCAGTACCAAGAACTTAACTTCCTAAGTACAATTTTATTTTGCAAAAATACTTGCTATGCCTTATTTAATTTCTAGCCCAAGAGTTGTCTAATGCAGGAATGCTTATAAAAGAAAGTAAAATACTAGGGGTCATATGTCTATCATTTAAAATTATAAGATCATCTTTTTAATATCAGTGATCTAAAATAAAACAAACAAAACATCCCAGTCAGTCTGGAGGTGGGAGAGAAAAAGGTACTTTTTCAGGACAAGGAAAGCTTCATGGGAAGGTATTTCCACAGTCCTTGGGAAGGTTAGTAGAACTTCTACTGGGAGTGAAGGAGTGGGGAGTAAATTTCAGTCTGATAGAGTATTAAGTACAGAGAAATGGAAGTGAGAAAAAGAAATATTAGCCGGGCGCGGTGGCTCAAGCCTGTAATCCCAGCACTTAGGGAGGCTGAGACAGGAGAATCGCAAGTTCAAAGCCAGCCTCAGCAATGGCGAGGCGCTAAGCAACTCAGTGAGACCCTGTCTCTACATAAAACACAAAATAGGGCTGGGGATGTGGCTCAGTGGTCGAGTCCTGAGTTCAATCCCCAGTAC
>PVHX01017272.1:14842-40711 GCA_004024805.1 Geosciurus inauris | reverse complement strand
TTTAAACACAAACCCAAAAGGTTTATCCTATGGAATGTCAGTCTGGAGCATTTATCTGTGGAATGGGTTGATAGGAAGCAGTGACGGTAGCCAAGCCGTTTAGGAACCAGGCAGAAGATGGAACTGTACAGCAGAGTAGAAGGCAGAGGGGTTTTTCCATCCACAGGCACAGAAGGCAGAGAAAGAGTGGCTGGGTGAAGGCCTTCCACAGCCTGTGCATGTCACATGCAACCAGAGCAACCCATGAACATTCACTAAGCAGCCCTCATCTGCCAGGGCCTGGGCCCTAGGAGACCCCAATGCTCAGATGAAGGGTTCTGATTTCAGCAATGACTTTTCTTTCTCTGGAGCGGGGAGGCCAAGGCCTCTCCAGAACTTTAAGGATCAGGAGGTTGAGTGAAAAGATGCTGTCCTCTTACCTACCGCGATGCTCTGTGTGTGTGTGCGTGTGTGTGTTCCTCTTGCTTGAATAGCCACATGATTTGTGTTTTCTGAGAGCCGTGAGTTGCTCTGCTTCTTCACTCAGTTCCCAGGGTCATGAACAGCACTTGGGAGGTAGGCAGTGTCCATTTATCCACTGGTTCATTCAAAAAATGTGTGTAAGTGAATCTGCGTGTTGATGGGTATGTAGTTACATGCATGTATACATGCACAAATCTCTGGCCCATTCAGGAGACTTGATTTAGTTCTTCACATGAGTTTGGAGTTGGGATGAGGCCTCAGAGAATACAAGCTGTAACATCTCACATTATAAGAACCTGTAAAGGGCAGGGACTATGTCCTGTAGGAGGTCAGAGTAGCATGGAGTATCCAGTCCCCAGTAAGGACTCTTCAGATACCTCCTGGGGTCTGCATTGTTTTCACTGCTAAGCCATATCACAGAACTCACCTCAAAGGGTGCTTTCTGGGGAGGCTCAATACAGTGGTCCCTCATCCAGGCTCCAAAGAGGGTCACCTGAGTTTAGAAAAATTCTCAAACCCCATGTGCGCCTTTGACCAGTTAACTCAGAATTAGAAGATGGGACCACATATCAGTGTTTTTAAAACTCCCCAGGCAATGCTGTGTTGGTTTTGCAAAGTGTAGCCTTTACAGTATCTGCAGCAGAATCACCAGGGACACTTGTTTCAAATATCAACTTTTGCCCCCAGCTTCAGACCTAAGGAGACAGCACTGCTACTTACGAGGGCTCAGAGCTCATACCTTAACAAACTCCCCTGCTTGTTCTCATGAATCACGTGGTATGAGAACCCCACTCCACTGTGCGTTTCAAATGTGTGACCCTGGGAAATATACATACGACATCCTCTGTGCATCCCTGTGGTCCCCACCACAAAAGACAGCCCCCACCTGCCTCAGGTCTGGAGGTCAAAGTTGACATCCTCCCTCATTAGCTCCCCTGCTAATGAAGGCCTATGCTTTCTCTACAGTCTCATTGCCAGATGCACTTAATCATTTCCAGGTGCATTTCTGAAATGCAACCTGAGTCACCCCAGTACCTGTGGGCCTCACCTCTGCTGGCTCTCACTTGCTAGGCCCTCCTGCAGGGTCTGCACTAACCCATGGGAGCCCCATGCCCACGCCCTAAGCTTTAGGGTCTGCCTCTGCTGCACCTGGTCTCTGGGCTTCCAAGTAAGCAGAACCAGTTGGGACATTAGCTGCCTGGAAGTGGGGAAGTGCTTTACCCCAGTGGTGGCTCCCTGGCCTGCAGTAGACTGTCCAAATAGCAGTAGCTGAAGTATGTCTGAGTCTAATATGGTATCAACTTCAAGAAGTGGGAAACTGGTGCTTGAAACCATTTTGTACCTTTGCCTCAAAGAGAATAATCTTCCCCCTAGATCCATGTCATTGGTCTAGCCAGAGATGACTGTGACCTTTACATTTATGATTATAGAAGTAGATGCCCAGATAGGTCCCCTCCTCAGACATGAAGGGTATCTCTGAAGACATATCCAGGAGAGCCATCAGTAGCTTGTAGGCACAAATAAGGGACTCTCTCGCCCCCCTCATTTTGATGTGGAGCGCAGCGTCTCCACAGTTCTGGCATACAATTCAGAGATGATGACGTGGTGGTGTCTCCTGCTCAGAATCTAGACTGGTGGTAAACAAGATGTTTACAAAATCCAGGCCCTCAAATGCCCCGTGCCTGGAGATCTGGGAGTCATGGCTTCAGCTGAGAGTAGACACAGTGAAATGTCTTTGAAGTACACCATTCACCAACGATTTGCTGGTGCTTTTTTAGATCAGTCTGTTTTACAATAGAGCAGAGGAAGGATGGGTGGGGGGTAGTTGAAGCTTCCTGGGAGAAATAATTGTGGATATTGACAGGGTACTATTGTGAATAAGCTAACAGGGACTGTCAAAGTCCTTGTTATTTCCAAAGAGCTGTTTAGTTGCAAAGTCTAGAAAAGACCCAGGATTGCTAACAAATTCTTGGAACATTTTAAAACCCACATTTATTTACCTCCTTCTGCTCCTCTATCCCACAATGCCAGCAGATGTAAGTTGTCTGTTCTAGCATCTTCTCCATCGTGGAAAGAACAATAGAAGTTGGGTGTTGAATTTAAATAAATATTTAATTCCTGAAAATTATCTTATATGTTTTAAAACACTCTTTAAAGCTATTTTTATTCTCTAGAAAGCGCTTATTATAGGTAAATTACACATTTTACTACCGGAGCATTAGGTTTGCCATTAGTACAAATTTAAGGCACTACAAAGACCAGTAGATAATGTTAATTTCAAATACAGAAACTAAATATATTTTGTGCCTTTTTATTACTCATTTTCTTTTAAGTTTTATTGACTGCTTTTTATCTTAACTATATGTCTTTACATGCTGCAATCATAATGCACTGTAATGGTATTAATATTTTATAGAATCGGTATTTATAGTTCTTTATTTAGAAACAATGCAGTAGGTCTGCAGATATCTGAGCCCGTCTGGAATGGTGCCCTCCAAATAATGATAAATTACTTGTGCAGTATGCCATTTGCTAATTATATCCATGATTTACTGCAGAGCAAGACTTAAATCATTCATTTCAGTCTTGCGTAACAGTGCCATAAAATTTTTAGGTTTAAAAATGGTTTCCATGTGTATAATTTAAACAAATTTTAGAGCTATTGTATACACAAAATATTGCAACCACCCATTTGTTACATACTTTGTCTTTTTAAACTTCTACTTTTAATGATCACTGTGGTTGAAATTATTATGCTTAATTTTCATAATCATAGCTTTTAAATCTACAGCCGTTTTCACATGTTAGATAAAGAAAAAGATAGCTAATTGTGTGTAGATAGTATGTCATTCCTGAATAGTCCCAAATGGTACAAAATCATTAAAAGAGCTTAAGAGTACGAATTATTCTTCTATTAAAAAACAGTTGTTCTCTAACTAATTATTAGTTTGAGCTGCTTTGTTTCAAAGAACAAATGTTGATCCTTCTAGCCTTGTTCTGCACACCAAAATGAGATAAACACTTTTTCTTTTTCTCATACCAAAATCTTGCAGGTGAGAAACCCTACAAGTGTCCTCATTGTGACTACGCCGGCACCCAGTCAGCGTCCTTAAAATACCACCTAGAACGACACCATCGCGAACGACAGAATGGAGCAGGGCCGCTGTCTGGACAGCCCCCAAACCAAGACCACAAGGAGGAGATGTCCAGCAAACAATCTTTGTTTATCAGGCCAGACATCCTGAGAGGGGCCTTTAAGGGTCTCCCTGGAATCGACTTCAGAGGTGGCCCTGCCTCTCAGCAATGGACATCAGGAGTGCTCTCCTCTGGAGATCATTCAGGGCAGGCCACCAGCATGTCTTCAGAGGCTCCTTCAGACACCCTGAAAGGCACTGACCTTCCTTCCAAAAGCACCCACTTCTCTGAAATCGGAAGAGCTTATCAAAGCATCGTGAGCAATGGTGTGAATTTCCAAGGGTCCTTGCAAGCATTCATGGACAGCTTCGTCCTCAGCTCCTTGAAGAAGAGGGACATGAAGGACAAAGCCCCGTCAGATCCCTCTTCCATGAAAGCCCATGGAGCGGATGGTGGCGAGGAGAAACCCAGCGGCAGGTCCTCTCAGAGGAAGGCTGAGAAATCTCAGCACGAGCCTCTGGACTTGTCCGTGCGGCCAGATGCCTCCCTCCCCGGCTCGTCGGTGACGGTGCAAGACAGCATTGCCTGGCACGGTTGCTTGTTTTGTGCTTTCACAACTTCATCCATGGAGCTGATGGCCCTTCATCTGCAGGCCAACCACCTGGGAAAAGCAAAACGCAAAGATAACACTGTGGGGGTGGCCGTCAACTGCAAAGAGCAGGCCCGGGAGGCGGGTAAGATGGCTCTGCTGCCCGCAGCACAATCAAACAAAGAGATGGGTCTTTCGGGGATGATTGGCTCTCTGGACTCTGCTTGTGAGAAGATGGCCCAAGGACAGGCCAAAGAGACCCTGGGGGACCAGAAGAGTGGCCCATGGCCCAGCCATGTGGACCCTGCATTTTGTAACTTCCCATCAGACTTCTACAAGCAGTTTGGCGTTTACCCGGGCGTGGTGGGCTCGGGGGCCTCTGGTTCCTGCTCCAACAAGGATCCTGATGGGAAAGCCCACCTCGAAGATGATGCCCCGATCCTGATCCCTGAAACCACAAATAAGAACACTACCGATGACCTCTCAGATATCGCCTCCTCCGAGGACATGGACTCCTTCAAGGGAGAAAACAACGACGAAGAGGATATTGAAACCGAACCTGAAATGATGAGCAAGCCCCTGTCTTCTGCCCTCAGCAAGGACAGCAACAGTGATGGCGGGGACAGCCTGCTGCCCACAGGCACCCCCCAGCCCGTCCAGGGACTAGTCTCACCTTTAGCCCAAGCGTCTGAGAAGCAGTGGCACAGCCCAGGCCTTCTTCCTGCCCAGGACCCCTCGGTGGGTCTGCCAAAGCCGGAACGGGGGCCCCCGGGCCTGGAAAAGCCAATGAACATGCTGTCGGTCCTCAGGGCCTACAGCTCTGATGGCTTAGCAGCCTTTAACGGACTTGCAAGTAGCACAGCAAATTCTGGATGTATCAAGAGGCCAGACTTGTGTGGTAAGTTTTAGAATCCTCTTCCTTTAGTTCATTTCCCAAACCATCAGTGCTGACCTGTGCATTTTTTTAAAATGAGGCAGATTGACCCGTTAGCAAATTTTTAAACTAAACCTAAAACAGAAACACCCAATGCTATATATGCAATGTAGACAATCAAAAAAGTTGATTTCACTTAGAAGTTTCCAAACTCATACTTTTGTGTTCTGATTTGCATTATAACGCTCTCACCTGCCTGTACTGAAAGGTATGGAAAAGGAGGTGGTGTCTCCCATGTGAACTCCCCCTACTTTTCATCCAAAAGTGGAGAAAGGGAAGGAAAATGACTATTAAAACAAAAACGAAAAGAGACATGGTAACTTGCAAACTTTTCAGTATTTTCAATTTTTGCAAAAGATGCCTGAAGACACCTCCCTACTGCTTTGCTAAGCCAAATCTGCTTCCTTAAACTTTCCTTTAACTGACTTAGAGGATACTAAAATCATATCACACTAACCACAGTATAGACATAAAGTGACCTCTACAGACAGGGAGATGGTTTCCGGGTGTTTGTGATTCATCTTTAGACATACCAAATGGCAGTTACCTGACTTGGGCCTACTACTGTTGCCTTCTGTCTGTCTGTGTGTTTCCCTGTCTGTTGTTCTAACACGAAATGTACATTGTCAAGCCTGATTAGCAGTGTTGTGACCCTGTGTGTCTTGGATTTACGCCTGTCTGATCTTGTAGTAAATTGGCATTTCTTTAAAGAAAATGGTTATCCCCAAAGGGATTCCAGATTTTAAAACATAATCCTAAATTTGAAGCCTAGAATTGGATCAAGTGAACCTTGGTGTGGTCAGGGAGGACCAATGCAATTTTCTTTGCACCCAGATGTTCATATTTGAAAGCGGGTCTCCAAAGAGAAGCTCAATGTATTATTCCCTTTGAAACCAGCCCCAAATATCCCCACCAGAGACAAATGGCCGTGGTACCTTTCAATCTTTAATTTGTGAATGTTTTTTTTTTTTTTTTTTGTGATTTTCACTTCATGTGAGGAAGGAAGAAAGGAAAGAAGGAAAGAAGGAAATAGAAGAAAGTATTTGTGAACAGTGTTTTAGTATTTCTTTTAACATAAAGCGGGATTCAGGAAGCTAGACTCTGGGTTCATAATTTAAATTGATATATTTTTTTCCCCTCTCCTTCCCTAATTCACTAAGAACTGGATCAAGCAGTTGGAAATATTTTTTGAATTGTCAAAAATCACTAAATGGATTTCTGACAGCTCAAAAAAATATTGACAGTTCCTTATGCTGAATGATTCAAAAGGCCCCATTAACCAGTACCCCCAGAGCTATTTTTAGTCACATATAATTCATTACTTTTGAAGCTGTTAAAAACAATATTTAAAAGAAGAAGAAAAAGGGTTTTATCCAAGTCCAATTTTTCCCCTTTTTATTCTGGGGGAGCAACGTTTAAATTTTTTGTTTCTTTCATTGTTGTTCTAAGTTTGTGATTGGGGTGGCTTCTTTTTTTATTGTTGTTTGGGATTTTTTTTTAAGTCTATTTTTGGTTCTTTCAACTACCTTAGTAGGACCATAGTTGATGCCAGGAATCTATGCATCAGAAAAGATCAAAACCTGGCATGTGCATAAGCTCATTATTATTTAAATGAGCTCATGTTACCCCTATTAATTTTCCCATCTTCCTATCACTGTTGAAGGAAGGCTGTCTGCGTTGAGGAAGCTTGTCCAATGGTGTCCTTCTGCACCAGGGATGGTGGAGGGTAAGCAGCACAGAGCAGTCTTTTCCCTCTGAGCTGCCTTTTCTTAGGCATCCCTCACCCCTACCCCAAACAGCAGCTCATAACACTCCTTTGACATTTCCACAGAACATACAAAAAACTACTTAGCCAATCTTTTAGCCACTGAGTGACAGACTCTGGGATGAAAACTGTGACCCCTCTTTTTCAAGGAAGTTCAGGATCCTTGGACCAGCCAGGATAGAAGGCTTCCTGGTTGCTTCCCAAAAGAGGGTCTATGTCCCTCTGTCCCTAACTCTGGCCACAAACTTCCTGTTTTTGGAGCATATGAATTCTGTGTTTCATTGGGCTTCCTTTCTTCTGTATCCTTCTGCTGTAGTTGGGAGCAGGCAGGGACAGTGCTTCTCTATCTCTTGCATTTGCTTGGAGTTGAGGCCACTGTTCTGTTGCTTCCAGGAGGATCCTGGCTTTGTCCAATTCTCATTTCCCTACCCCCATATCTGGCCTACCATAATTATAGTCCTCTCATTTTCTCGCTGGCTGCGGCGGCATCCTTGGACCCAGAAGGGTCAGGTATAAGTCATCCTTGCTAAGAGTTAATATCTCAGAGGAAAACTTCAATCCACTGGGTTATGATTTTTTTCCCCTCAATCTAATTCACTCTTTTTGTAGCGTTGCAAGAAGCACAAGTGACTATTGCAAGCGTCAAACCCCCAATGGCTTCACTTTGCAAGGGTGGAAATGATATTGGCATAAGGAATAAAATACTCCTAATGTTTATTCCCTCTTCTCTGCTCCACTTAAAGTAGATATGGATTTTCAAGCAGGTCCACCACGTCAATAGCTGATCTTTTTCGTGAAGCTGGACTTAGCTGAACCAAAGAATTATTCCTGTGTTTCTCATCTCAGAGTTTGGAATCTGATTTTGTCTGGTTAGTAAGTTCAAGTCTCCACTTAGGTGCCCCTAGAAATAGGCTTGTGGAAAGAGATAATGTTCCTCTGTTTAAGGAAGAACCTGTTCTCCTGGGGTGTAAAAACATTTGAAGAAACATCAGTAAAAACTTTAAGTTGTGTTGTCTCGCCCTGGATCTCAGATCTCAGCGGTCTCTCTTGCCCTTGCTGGTAAGTTGGAGAACAAACCTTGTCACCCTGACTCTATGGGTGATTCTCTTTTAGTGGGTTGTACAAACAGGTATTTCCCTAACTATTGCATTTCTGTGTCTTAACTTTTAAAACTTGCCCTGATTTCCTTGGTGTCAAAGACCTGGGGTCCTGGCCCATGTGCTTTTCTAACTAGAGTGCATAAGAGAGCCAACCAGAAGAGGTTGCCCTACCCATTTGGTTAGGGAAAGTCCAGGAGCATAGGCCAATATTGAGAGGCAGGAGTGAATTTTCAAAAGATCTGTCCATGCAGGATAGCATATTTGCATGTCAGGGACATGTGACAGATGATCCTGAGGCAGAGATTGAGCCACCTCAGATTAAGCAGGAGGACATGCATTGTTGCTGTTGGAGTGGGTCAGGTCCCACTATGGATTTGATCTTGTTATGTGAAATTCCCCTCTAATCAAAGTGTTAGCTTCTTGAGATGATTTCCAGGTTCCAGGCGTGGCCCACATTTCTTTATTCTGTCAAAGTTATATAATGTACAAGGTCACTCCATTGCCAATGGAGAACTTGGATTTCCCCTGGGTTTTGTTGGAATAGGTCTGACCTGGGTTTTGCAATGAGACAGGCTCCATATGAGTATTTCAGTGAGGGGGAAGGGGAGTCCAGAACAGTATGCACAACTACTGACTAGGCAGGACAGACAAGCCCCTTGTCCAGTCTGAGAAACAGTGACAGCAGTGTTGGTCAGTGGACAGCTTAGAGATCCAAAAGAACATGGAAGGCCCAGGATTTGCCATGTACTCTGGAAGTGCCAAGGCCAATCTGCACAGCACCTGATTCTGCCTATACGCAAAGGATAAAGACCACATTTTACCCCAGAGTTGGTGCATGTGGAGAACAACTGGGTCACTCTTCCTCCTTGCCTTTTGAAACTGAGAGAGCCAGGGTGTGAGGTTGTTGTGTGTTTGGGTTTCATAAACAGGGGTTGCTCTGGGTGGATGGAGGAACATTAAAATCAGATTAAGGGAAAGGCAGGGAGAAGAGCATAATCCTTTTGCCCTTAGAAGTCCTACCCTGGAGTTACCACTGCTTAGGGAAACCCAGCTGAGCAAGAAGAATCTGCCAGCATGTCCGTTGTGGACATGAGGCCTATGTGCAGTGGTTGCTTGCTAGTGGCCCACTCAGGCCCAGGAGGGAGCCAGCGAGAACACAAGGCCATCCACAGGAATAGTTCCAATATTCCCAAGTTATTCTCAGGTTGTTGGGAAACTGGCTTCCCTGATTCAAATTACACCTGTGACTATGGAATAAAGGCCCTCTGGGCTTCCACAGCAGTGAGGATGTTGGAACCCACCCCCAAAATGTAGGACCTATTGAAACAACTTCACCTCATCTACTCTAAAATGTGTGATGAGATGGACCAGGATATCCAAACTGGACCCTCTTCAAATGTGACTTTGTTCCTCCAATGATTTCTCAACATAAGTTTTTTGAAAAGATCCACTATTTTACCAGCTACCCATTCTAAAGCAGAGGTCAACAAATATTTTCTTAAAGGGCTAGAGGGTAAATATTTTAAGCTTTCAGATCATGCAGTCCCTGTCACCATTAATCAGCTCCGCCTCCTGGCACAGAAGCAAGCACAGATAGTACATAGATGAATGGGTGTGGCTTGTTCCAATAAAACTTAATGAATTAAAATAGGGGCAGGCTGGAGTTGGCCCTTGGGTCTTAGTTGGCCACCCCTCACTTTACTGTAAAGAAGGATGTGTTCCCATGGTCCTTCCCACTGAAGTGGTACAGAAACCTTCTTCTGCTGTTCGAATGGACAGTGAGTCCATGCAGGGAGGACGCACATCAACAACTGCAGGGCTCCATCTATTGTCATGTAAGGCCAAAGAGACTTTCCAGAGACAAAGGAACTGTAGACCCAGATGAGCCTGCTCTACCTATTTCTGGAAGGCCACATCTCTGCCTAAGCAGGAAAAGCATTCCAGAGCCACCCCCATCACACCCAGTGTATGCAAAAGTAGAAGATGGTATAGCTCTGTCTTGGCTTCCTGAAAGCCCGTTTCCTCAGGGATGGACAGAAGCATATGAATGAAATGAAATGGTAGACAGAAGAGCTTGGATAAGTGTTCCCCAGTTGAGTTCTCATTACATTGCAGAGGTGAGTCTCCACCTGAGGCTGCTGCAAGGAAACAATACCAATCTTTTAGTTGCAATAGTCCCTTTGACACTAAGCAAGTACCAATCTTACTTTCCATTAATGTTCTAGAAGCACATTTTATATCCTCATGTCCACCATGCCATACTGCCAGTAGCTATTTCTTGGTACATGGGAAAGTTAGCTTTGAAGGTGATTCTGGCAATTTTGTAATGATATCTCATCCCTATGGTTATATCTTTTCAGTTTTATGCCTGATGAAAGGCAATAGGTAGGAAATAAGTTCATCCCTCTCCATTTTTAACCAAGAAATAGTTGAGGTATATGATCAGTTAGAAACTTCAAGGGGATCCATGGCTGGGTTATGTGCAAACCATGAGAATCAAATGTGTATATTGACAGACTGTGATGCACTTCTTGTGGCAGTTGGTACATTTTTTGGACTTGTAGAACAATCTAGGTTGGGCCCTGAAGTCAGTAGTTTCCAATGAACAAAGGACAATCAGGAACATGGCACAGAAAAAGAACTACCTCATCCCAGCCTGCCAAGCATGTGGGAGCCCAGGCTACATCTAAGACAAGCCAAGGGAGGACAATTAGCCTGGGAGTGTGGACAACCCAGAGATCTCTGTTGTTGTCTCAGGTGCTGCCTTGCTTTATTTAAAGGCAGGTGAGCAATTATTTTTCCTTTTCCTCTCTTCTATGAACTGATTCTCACATGGATTCATTTCAGAGTCTATGAATGAAGCACTGTTTTGCACTCAATTTCCAGTTGGATCATTTACAGGATAGTCAGTGGTCTCCATGGTCCAGCCTGCTCCCAGTCCTAGTGGGTGTCCAGGGTCTGCTGTTAGACCCCAGTAAGGAGGACCATTTGATCTGCCATGAAGTCCAAAGGCAGAAACTTTTAAGTTTATGCAAATAATCACTCCATTCTGCCTGCTCTGCCTCTGCTAGCTGCCTTGAAATAGCCTACAAAGGTTTTCTCTTTGACTGTGGTAGGACAAAGCATAGGTGAGGCCCCCTAGGATCTCCTACAGCAACCAGAGCCCCCATGCAGGCACTCCTGTGCCCTCCTCAGCCAGAGCCATGCTCCATGCACCATATTGGATGCAGAGGCAGCCCCTTCGGATGGCAGCCCTTTCCAAAATCTTTCAGCATTCTTCTCCTCCTCTCCATCCCTCTTTTTAAATGAAATGGGAATGCCATTGATGTGATGTCGTTTGCACTGCAGGATGACAGAACTGTTGTGTGAATACCATTGTATTTGCCAAATGGTCCACTCGTCATTTCAGAACAAACAAATGGATGGTGTCTGTAAGTCGGCAAACACTGGTGACATTTAGCCTTGTTTATGTTCCTTTCCTTTTGCTGCATATTTTTGGCTCCAGAAGCTACTGTCTGAATCAACAGTGCTTCTGAAGCAGGAGAAAATTCTGGTAGCATTAATTTTGGTTGCTGTGTCCCTTTGGATTGTGTGATACCTACTGCCCACCATCAAGCCTGGGAGGGAGGAGAGAGCGTCCAGGCTTTCATTTCAAAAAAAATGTTTATATATATTTGTACATAAGATTGGGAGGGAAGAAGAAAGTGTTGAGAGGAGAGAGTGTTGTGAGAACAGACCCTCATGTCCCTAGTGAAATAAAAGTCTCCAAGGAAGCCCAAGTCACCACCATCTAGAATAAGAGCAGTGTGACCCCATCAATGTCTTACACTGTGCAGGTTGCCTGGAGTTAAGCTTTGGCATCTACATCCTTTGGCTACTGACCAGAAATGATGGTTGGAACTGACAGGCATCATCCAGATTAGGGCCACATGTCAGCTTTTGGAGGACTCTAGTTCGTTCTTTTTGAATTTTCAGTTGTTGTATGCAAAGCCCAGATTTCAACTAAATAATAATTATCTCCTATTACTTAGTGCTGATCAGCAGTACCTCTACGTCTAATTGCCAACCTGCTCTAATCATGTAGACTATCTCTTGCTTTCGCCAGAGATGGAAGGACCAAATTTTATAAGTATTGCTTTATCGTCAGTACTCCATTAAACAATTAGAGGATGTAACCCTGCCCTTGCTTTCAAATGCCTCTAGCTCAAATGGTTGCTGGATTGTTTAATGAATCTGCACATTTTCTTGCAGGTAAGTGACACCCCCTGTCCTAGTCGGTCTATCTGGACTTGCTCTTGTCTGTTCGTGCTCCTCGGTGGTTATCTGCAGCTTGTTAATCGTGTAAAGTCAAGAGAAGAACGTATACACATATGTGTGTTGAATAAATAATTACTATTGGCATAGGTATGTGTATACACACGGCACACCAACCTACAGTATATATAGCAAAGTATCAGGGAGGCTAAAAATATTGCCCCATATGTTCCACTATTAGTCATGGATTGCAAAAGCTTAGAACAGAAAGAAAATTCCCTCAAAGTCATAAATCCTGAGCAACAAATGCTGGTGGATTGCAGGCCCTTTCACTTGTTAAAAACAAAAACAAAAACAAAAACCTGGTTGGGGGGTTCCGTTCTGCCAGCTCACCCGAGCATGAGCTCAGGTGGGCCCTTTGATGGTCCTGTTGGCATTATCGCCTGTGTCTGATTGTCCTGTATATTGTAACACTTTAGAAGAATACAGAAAAGTGCAGTAATTATCTTTCTCCATAGTATTTAAGCAGAAATATTGCTAGTTTAATATTGTGTCAGGTTGTCGTATTAACCAGGAACAGAAGACAGTAAAATTCCAGCAAACAGCACCTTGACATTCACAACTAAAAACTGGTGATTGAAGCAAAATGTGTAAACTTGTACTGGGTTACCGTGTGCTTTGGAAAAGAGTATTGTTGAAGTAATTAGAAGATATATTAAGGTGTTCCTGGTAATGAAGGCATGTGAGTTATCCTAATTGTAGCTTTCTGAATAAGTGTCAAACTATATCTTTAAGTGTGCTGTATGCTGAGTTACAAGTTAGGACATTTATGAATGGAATGTAAAACAATACTAAAAATGCTTCAATAACTTATCTTGGTATTGCTAATAAAAAAAAAGCTGTGAAACATTAGTGCAATTTTGAGTCATTATGTTAATTCATTCCACAACACCCCCCTGGCCCCTTGACATTCTTCTCTCTGTTGGAAGCCTCAACAGGACATTCAGGGAATTATTGTTGCATTGTTCCCACTCATCTTAAGGTGGACCCTGTAAGTGACAATTCCTAAACATGCAGAAAGGAAAGGGACTTCCTGATG
Organism: Geosciurus inauris; assembly: GCA_004024805.1. Lineage (NCBI taxonomy): Eukaryota > Metazoa > Chordata > Mammalia > Rodentia > Sciuridae > Geosciurus > Geosciurus inauris. Next base: position 27,373 of record PVHX01017272.1, on the reverse strand, counting down.
TGGGTGGGATGGCTGTGGTGGGTCGGGGGAGAGCTAGAGGACACATGCCCATCTCTCTGTTTTGATCCCACCACCACTCACAAGACCAGCAGATGGGGAGGCTTTGGGCCCAGAGACCACAGGCCACCTTACCCTGTCCCAGATGTGGACAAGACTGCTCACAGCCAGCCTGCCTTCAGCAAGGCTTAGCGTTTCCTTTTCACTCTGGGCAGGGAAATTTTAATGGAAATCAATTTAGGATTAGAGGAGATGGGGAGCATTTTTGTTCTACTGAGATTTTTTGGTTGTGTGTGTGCTCCTCATGACGGGCTCTTGCCTGTTCTTCCCTCACCTTACCTCCTGATGGAGAGGGATACCGAAAGGAAGGAATTTGGTTTTTGGTTGTGTTACTTGGTTTTGTCACCCATGAGCTGGATTTTTGAGTCCTGCCATTTCAACAGTGTTTCCAAAACTTCTTTGCTTGGGTATGTTTTGTAAATGTCTAAATTCCATGCATATCCTTGCTCCCTAGTCTAACTGATCCTGTGAGGTCAGGGCAGATAATCTGAAGCCTCCAGTCTCACTCCCTCCAAACAAATAGTGCCCAACAGGGGAGTGGAAGTCCAGAGATGTCCATTGGAACAAACTTGGCCCTAGCAACAAGACAATTTTATTGCTTTGACTGGTTGAAACATTCTCTCCTATATTTCTCATGAAAACTTGTCGAGCCATCCTGACCCTAAAGACTATAGTATAGCATCAGGTTGTCTCTTATTTGGAAGAAGAGGTGACAAATGACAGATCCCAAGTTGAAGAAAGATGTGATTTAAAAAACTGAGCTCTTTTGAGGGGGTGGGAGACACTGGGGATTGAACCCAGGGGCACTTTATCACTGAGCCACATCCCCAGCCCTTTTTAATTTTTATTTTTGAGAAAGGGTCTTGCTAAGTTGCTTAGGGGCACACTAATTTCTGAGGCTGGCCTTGAACTTGTGATCCTTCTGCCTCAGCCTCTTGAGTGGCTAGGATTATAAGCATATGCCACCTTACCTACTGAAAATAGAACTTTTAAAGAAGATTGTACAGCTTCCCAGAGTTTTGTGCACTCAACTGTTATCTGATTCCACTCAGGTAAAGCTGAGAGCACACGCTGGGGGTTCCCATAGAAAATGTGACTGATCCCAGAAACCCCAGCAAAGGCAAAGTGAAGATGACCTCATGGCCAGGCCCCAGGTCCACTTGGCCACAGCCAAAGCAAAGCCAGTTTCCACAAGTGTGCAGCTGAGTTTGCATAAGGAGAGAGACTCAAGAGAGTGTTGTCTTTATTTCCAATGTCACCTGAGTTTGGGGAACTACCCTGAGGGGAGTGGGGTGTGAAAGAGGGCACATCCATCTAAGCCTTTTGGGGGATGCCTTTGACCTGGATTGAGCACATTGTCCCCAGCAGTGCTTGTCATTTACAGTCACTCTGTATACTCTCTGGAGCCTTAGACACACCACACCTGCTGGTTTGGACAGTCAGCTAGGATGGTGTTCAGAGGGACCCAGATACAGCCTGAAGTGCCAGGCCCTGGGAACGGGAGGAGGGAGACATGGAAGGAGCACATACATCACTCAGCCCCTTGTGTTGACAGCCGGGAAGACTCCCTGGAGCTGCATATCCAGGCATCTGCTGCTCTCTCTTCCTTTCATGGGAGCCCAATCCCCCTAACAGAGTCTCTAAGCTGGAATACTAGGGAGCATTTCCTCTTCTAAAGCAGGGGTATTTCCTGAGTTGCTCCCAAGTGATAACTTCTCAAGCTTATAGACCTCTGTGGATTCTCCTTCTCCCATTTTTATGAACCTAGCCCCAGCCTCCTCCCCACTTCCCATTCCAGGATGCCCCTTCTCAGTCATGACACTCCCCTTGCCCCCTCCCACCTCCTCCCTTCCACCTCTGGGTAACAACTCCCTTCTCACTGGTGAAATGTTCTTGGGAACATCCTGTCTACTTCCTGTGAGAGAGCTTCACTTCAAAGCTCTGCATAGGAGCTGGCAATCTGTTTCCTGTTGGTCCCCCTCTCTCCCAAAACTCCCACCCAACCCTACATGGGGTGATAACAAACCCCATTTGTTTGGATTTCGATTTGGGGCAAACGCAAACATCACTTAGATGGTCACTGGTCTGTGGTACATAAGAGATTCCCATTGTATATGGTCCCCTAGAGTTTCAAGGAGTTATATGTGACTTAAGATTCCAGAGACCAAGAAGGCCAAGGTGCTTTGCAGAGTCTTCAAATCCATTTCTTGGTTCACACATATTTGTAAGTGTGTTTGCTTTAATGAAATTTATATGTTCTGATGGAGGAGGGGGGATCTAAACTCTGGGACATGATTGTTTCACATATATGATCACTTTTTCTCAAAGAACCTTCACGATGATTAAATTACATTCCTAAATATGCAGCAGCACATTGGCAGTACTGTCTCTGCATGAGCAGATTCTGCCTCTTGAGCAAACAATGCGCATTTTCAAGGTTAAAGTTGGGGAACTCTGCACAGCTAATTTCATTAGCAAAAATATCCATTTGTGCACCCAGACATTGGCTGGCTTCATGAGGAGTTTGTCTTTCATGTTCTTTGTGGAGTTGTCCAGACACACCCATTTAATGGTAACCCACTGCTCCCAAGGTTAAGTTTCCTTTTTGAACTTCTGTTGTTGTCAAATTAACATAATATGCTCTCAATTATCCACATAAAAGGAGAAAGGCAACCAAGCCGGGAGAGCAAATTTGTGATTAATTTACCAAATTATTGCTCTTTTTATATGATGGACAAGTCACTTTTCTGTTTTTGAGTCCACTGTTTTGTATGTCCTGGGGGGGGCACTGGGGTTGACCACAAGAACAGGGCACTCTGAGAGGTACGCCATACACTTGGGGAAGGGCTGCAGGTGGATATTTTGCTGGGAAGCAGAGCGGCCTCTGAGGGTGGATAATTAGGGGCCCACACCACACTGAACTCTTTTCTTGTCAAGGAGAGGAGCCATTAATCTTCTCAGTTCTCTAAGACTCCCTTGATGACATGGTTGGAATTGTCCACAAAACAGGTCTTTAGATAAGGACCTGGGTGCAGGTAGCTGATGTGGGAGGCAATTCCAGGAAGCATGAGCGAAGGGACAGGGAAGGGAGATAGGGTGGAAAGCCAGCACAGGTGTGCTCATAAGAGGGTCACCACTGGGGGTGGACTGGGGATTAATTCTTCCAGGGACCTTTTAAGGTACCATGTGGAGTTCTCCACAGAAACTATTCCACTGAGCTCTTGTAGAAGCTGAGCAGTTTACCCACAGACTCTGCATCTCTTGTTATTTGAGGGTCACGGCAACCCACCCTGTGACCAAGCATATTTCTCATGACAAAGAGAAACAGGAAGCTGTTGGCATGCCAGGTAACCAGAAGGGAAAGTGTAGGGCACCAACAGTGTCCACGAGTGGGAGGGAGCCCCTTGACCTGAACATTTTTACACCTCTCTGCCTCCACTCTAGAAGGTCACAGACCTGTCAGAGCCAAGTGTGAGAACAAATGTGTGTATTCCATGGTTCCTTGTGGGGAGTGAATTGCTGATTTTAAAGCTTCCAGCTTAGGGGCAGGCTGAGTAGAGGTAGGATTGGAGGGTCTGCATCCTGCCTTGAATCAGGAGACAAGACACCTATCCACAGCCATGCTCCAAGGGGCTTAGACAACTCGCTTCTCTTCTTTGGGCACCATGTTCCACTCAATGAAAGAAGGAGGCAGCCTGGATGTCTCCTGAAAACGCTTGTAGCCCACAAATTCTGTGTCTGGCCTTCATGACCCCCTTTGAGCCTTAACTTTTCAGATGATATTCTAGGATCCTGGCAATTCTAGAGTTCTCATGATTGCTTATTCTATCAGGGACACTGGGATGAGGGAGCCACACTGATATTTTCACAATCACAGGAGCATGCAGAACTTCAGTTTGAACAAGAGCATTTATTATTATGGGGCATGACACAATGCTTATGTTACATCATAAGCAATGGAGCTTATGTTACATCATAAGAAGACCATTGAGGACTTCCTCTTTTAATTCTGAGAGTCAAAATTTAAAAAAAAAAAGGGAGCTAGGGAGGTCAATGAAGTTGGACTTTTCGGCTTCATGGAAGTGCAAGAAGAAGCCAATTCCTTGAAATGTTTTTCTTTTTCAACCTCTGGAGTTCACAACTGAGCTTGAGCAGATGTTTTGCACTATGAGCGAGGCTTCCTCAGACACTTTACCAATCATTTAATCCAATGTGTCCCTCTCACATATGTGTTCCCTGTCCCTGCCACCTCCACCCAACACACATAACCAGCAATTCTGAGAGGGGAGGACACAGGTACCAAGAGGCATCTTGCATGCATGGGCTCAAACATAGTTATGTCACTTCCTCCCGTACATGTGACCTTTCCCACTCTTTCCACCCAGCCTCAGAGTTCCCTTGGCTGCTCTACATCACACTCTGTTAGCAAGCACCCTAAGCTTGGGACAACATGGACAAGCTCCAAGTATGAACCCCTCAAGTCATTGGCTTTTGTTTTCCATCAAATGTCTGGGACAGGCACTTTTTAACCTGGTTGCCTCAGTATGGTTGGCCATCAAATGGGACACTGGTGCACCCTTAAGAGAATAAGATGAATATAAAGAACTTGGAGGTTGACAAGTCACCCTCATTTTAAATATTTTAGGATTTCTGTTGCTAAGCGGGCCCCAGGCAGAGTTCCCATGTAAACCCAGAACCCGCTGAGACCCTGCCAAGTGGGTGGAGGGTCTGGGTAGGGTATTGTGACACATGGCACCCCTTCGTTCTTGCCAATGTATACTCACTACAGGCCTGTGTCCAGGTGCCCAGCTAGGGTCCTCCCATAGCCACAGTGAACATAGCTGGAGATCTGTTGTATAACCTACAGGAGGATCCAGTGATCCTATTCCTGGGATGTGTTGACACACCCCTGTCCCCTGTTGGCTCTAATTGAGCAGTTTGTCCTTTTATCAATGGTCTGAAGGACTTAAAATTAGGAAAACAACAGCAGAAACCTCTGATCAACCCGTAGGAACAAGGTTCTTGTACCAGTGTGGCTTTTGCTTTACATTAAAACTTTGGACTTGAAGTGTCTGTCTTTTCTAAATCATACTTGGGGCAACTGTTTCATTTTAAATCATTAGGGGAACTTTTTTGAGACCTTTGGGGTAAACACCCTTGCCAAATGAGTGATGGCCTCTCCCAGATGCAGGTTGAACACCTGAATTTCCACAATATCAGGGTTGATTCTGCGAAATCCCCAGTTTTCAGCAGGAGATGCTTCATGAGTTGGGTGATAGGGAAGGAATTTGGCAGCCTGACCTCACCATGCTGGAGGACACAGGTGAAAAGGGGCTGATAAAGATACTTGGCCAGAGCTGGGAAGAAGACACCAGTGGGTCCTCGGGTGGACAACCCCTAGAGAGATGGCCAAGAACACTTTAGGGCCTGAAAGCCTTGAAGTCTCTAGACTGGACATTGCTCCCACTTTGTTGGGGTGACCCAGCCCCAGTGGCTTGGAATGAGGGGAAGAGAGAAGGGAAAGAGAACCATAAAGGAAGTCAGACCAAAGAGGGCCAGAGAATGAGAGCCAAAGAAGCACATAGAGAGAGGGAGGGGGAAGGGTCAGAGAGGAGGAGGAGGAGGAGGAGGAGGAGGAGGAGGATGAAGAGAAGGAGAAGGAACCAACCCAGTGGAGAGGAGAGGAAGAAGGCATAAAGAAACCTTTTTCTGGAAGCAGCCTGGACCAGAGGTGTCAAGGTGTTGGTCTGGTGGGCACCTCCTCCTGGTGGAGGGTAGGGGAGCAGAGTGCTCAGGGGTTCCAGGTGAGGATGCTGGGGAGGCGCAGGGAGGGTGGGGTGAGGTTCTGGAGTATAGCACCTGGCGGCCTTGGCCTGGAGCTCCAGCTGCACCCTCCTCTCCTTCTGCTCCCCAGCGCTAGTTTCAGGAGGAAACGCTGCAGCTTAATCAGAATTATTTACAAGATAATGGTCCATTGTTTGCACTAAGACAGATGTTGTCTGTGGGAACTTTGTGTTTTATGCTCTTTCGCTGCTCTGTCTTCACTGGGTGCAGATGGGATGGAAGTAATGTGCATTATTCCTAGGATTCAAAACTTTGAGGTGCCTTCGTTTCAGCAGCTGGCAGTGGGTAGGCAGGGGTGGTCACTGCTGGCTGCAGGGCCAGGCAGGGGCTGTGGTCTGCACGGCCCCTCCAAGTAGCCTGTGATTAGGAAGGTTGGTTTCCTTGAGGGGCGGGTCCAGGCAATCGCCTTGTCCAGGACAGGAAGGATTCACTCTGATTAAGATGCACTTGCTATGTGTTGACTTGAGAGGTCACCGCTGACATCTCAAATGAGGGTGGCCATCTGGTCCTCTTGCCAAAGGGAAAGAGCAACCCTTCTGGGGTGGGGGCTGTGTAGCTTCCTCTCTCTCTCTCTCTTTCTCTTTTTTTAACTTACCAGAGGGCCTCCTCTGACTCTTCTGGGGTCACATGGGGAGCCAGATCAGGGCTTGCAATTTCCTTCCTCCTTCTTCCAGGGTAACGTTGGCTAAATGAATGCTTGTCCCATGGACTAGCCCAGGGAGGGAACTTTTTCATGAAGAAAGATGAGTTGGAGTGGGAAGACTCACCCTGTTACCAGAGGTGCTCTGGGCCTTGCTCTGGAGGCAGCAAGGCCACAACAGCATTGACCCATCTTGATGCACAGTCCTGGAAGTCAGCAGGTTCTCCAGCCCTTTTAGGTTTCCAGGCATCCCTGCATTACCAAACTCATCTCCTCAGTTGTCAGACCCATTTTATAAATGAGAAAACAGAGGGCAAGAGAAGTTAGGTGACTCATACTCAGTGATTTTTCTACACCATGGAAAATTTTCCCCACTCTTCAAGTTATGATCTTCCTATCGTAGGGGAACTTGCTGCATCTCAACTTGGTCAGTGGCACATGAAGCCTGGGGATAACTGCTCTGCGAGTCAGGGCGAGGACTTTTTAGATGCCAAGCACCAAGACTGGCAATAGCAGAGCCTCAATAGACAGTGGCAATTAATATTATCAAGTACATTATACCACTTTTCAACTATATTGCATTTCAATATCAGGTTCTGATCAACAGGAAACAAACACAAAAATGAAAGTCATAAAATATCACATTTACATTCAGATGTGCAAACCAAGCTGTGGTGGTGAAGAGTCACTTTCATGGCAGTGAAGTGGAATCAGGCCTGGCATTTGGACAACAGAGGGGAAACCTCAGACATGGCTCCTAATGCCCTTGCCCCACACTCTGGGGGCCTATGAGATGTGACCCAGAAATCACATAACCCAGAGATTTTGTTCCATTAAAAACCCAGCTAGTTGGAGTATATTGGCTTGGTGAATATGCCTGTTCCAGCTGTCTTAGCAGCAGGATCTGATCTTCCGAGTTATCCTTCTAACCTTCCCAGTTTATTTTAAAATAATAAGTACTTACTGTGAGCCAGGGTCAAGTCCTGTTCTCAGTCCTGTATAGATGATAATGCAAATGATATACTTGCCTTTCATTCTTATATAAATCCCATGAGGTAAGTGTAATGACATTATTTTTGTTTTGTATGTGAGGATATGGAGGCACAGGGATGCTCTTTGCCCTACCCAAGATCACCAGCAAATAAGTGAGGAAGCTGAGATTCAAGCTGGATGGTGGAGAACTCTGATCATTCATTCGGTGTCTCCATCCCTTGCGGTCACTCTCCTGTGCCTTTATTACTCCTTTGAGATGCATTGAAAATTAACCAACCAACCAAGTAAATAAAAATAACCCTTGCTAACCTGTAACTCTGGGTCCAGAAAGAGGATGGGGCAATTCAAAGCAGAAATTCCAATTACAAACAGAATCTAGGAATTTCCCTTCAGGAAAAGGCAAGACAGGCCATGAGATGGGGTAGGAGGACCAGCTGTGCTGGTTGTGACCCAAATGATCTTGGACTGGCCATGTGACCTCAGTGCCCTCCTCACCTCTCCAAAAATGAGAAAGACACATTTATAGCCTCAAGAGTCCTTCCATTTTGCAGGTTGCAAATTAATTATTCTTAGAACTATATATATTCTTTTTCAGTCATTTCCCAGCCTCAGGAAAACAAAGTAAAACGGAACAAAACAAAACCCCTGTTACCTCCCCCCTTCTCTCTGAGCAGCCAAAGGGCCTCAGGAAACCTGACCCCTCACCTTGCAATTGTTCCCTGGGGTCCAGGTTGCAGGAGTCACAGGAGTGGAGAGTGGGTGGCCCAGGGCACCAGAGAGCCCTCCTGGCCAGCGCTGCAGCAGGCCCAGCCCCCAACCGTGACAGCGGCAGAGGTCAAACTGGGATAATATTTATCAACCTTATTCTCATGGTGTCAGGCTCTGCCCCAAACCCAGCATCACTGGAGATCTCAGATTATGTCTTTTAAGGTCCCACAGAGCTGCTTCACATGTGACCAATTACCTCTGTCAAGCAGGGGAAGGAGGTCCTCCTCGGTGGGTGGGATCTGAACTTGAGCTTCCAGAGGTCGGTGGCTGGGATCTTAGGCCTTTGAGCCTGTCACTCCCCTATAGCCAGACCTTTTCTGTTAAAACTGTTTAAATTACAAACCAGTAATAAAAGGATCATATGTGTTTCCCACCGAACAGGTTCTTTAGGGCTATTATGATAATTAAAAACATATGGTGCCTGTGCTAGTCAGAGGGAAACCGCAGATGTACAAATTAGGTATTATAGAAGGGTTTTCTGCTTTTGCCCTTTTAAAAACGTCAAGCCGGAGAAGTTTAAAGAGATAAAATGGCAATTGTGCAGATAGTAGGTAGCATTTTGGTTTTAGAATCATTAAATATATAAACCCATTTTTTTTAGACTTAATAGGAATAAACAGCTCCTGATATGGGCAGAGGGGTAAAAGGCATCAGGGTTGGGAGTTCATAGGGGCGTGGGGGGCAACGTTTTCCACCCCACGAGATCTTGGATACCATGTAATCTTTTGCATCTTTTATGACGTTGTTCTGCACAAAGAGGATTATATTTATTAAACATTGAATTATATTAAAATGGAATTGATGGGAGCAAAGATGAGGATTTCTTTACATTCAACTTTTTACTTGTTAAAAGGCAAAGATGCAAGTATTGATTAGTCCAGAAATAGTCATTTGTTTTAATTTAAAATATGCAATTGATTTTGAGAAGGTGATAAATACCGTTAATAAAAGAAAATCAGGGCTCCCTATCAATGGCTTTCAAAGGCAGATATACAGGGCTGGTTCAGTTGAGCTGAGCTGGTCATATCCAAAATGACATTGCCTGGCTGGCTGCATTTAGCCAGGCTCTAGGCAGCTGAGAGGACTGGTCCTCATTCCTGAAACACTGGGCCCTTGGTTAAGCTTCCAAGGACTTGGGACTTTGCCACTGCACGTCTGCTATAGGAAACCAATAGGGCTACTCTACAGAGGAAGTGGTGGTGGCACAGGTCACAGGAACGTGTCACCCGTCTCCCTGGCTGTACCTCAAGGCCTCACTCCTTTCTCTCCAGAAAAACATTTTTCAGGTCTTTCCCAAGATAATTCACCCAGAACTGGGAGGTCTCGCCCCTGTCTGCATCCCATCCTAGATGAAATTCCATGGTACCTACATAAGGAAGTAAAGTAGGAAGGCAAAAGTCCAGCCAATAGGAATACAGGAGCAGAGAGGAGGTACCGCTACCCAGAAAGCAGCCACCAGAGCACTCAGATAACCAGAATTTCTGGAAGCCTGGTGGGTAATTGTTGACATTCCTAAAAATGAGTAGAGATAAGTTTTCTTCAATATATTTCTGTGTTCCAGTGTTGGTTATATTACACATTTTTGAAGACTCTGGTGAATGTGGAAGATCCTGTAACCAAAAAGTAGCCTTTTAGATCATCCTAGCTAAAGGAAATCTGAGATTCTCAGGGAAAGCATCCTTTGAGATGGTCTCTTGGACACATCCTTGCTGAAGTCTTTAGTTCTTTCTTCCTTCTCTATCACCCACACTTTTCAGATGGTACACAAAGTCCATCATCCTTCAGTGCCCTTTCTTTTGAAAGGCTTTGGCCAGACCTACCCTACTGTAGCTCTGCTTCTCGTTTGGATGGGCAGCCAACCTCCTAATAGAGCTTGAGGTTAGATCAGAGTGAGAGAGGGTCCTGGAACCTTTTATCTACAGCACAACATACAGCTCAGGAGACCATATGTAGCAGTGGTTCTCAACAGAGAGCAATTTTCTTCTCCAGGGGACATCTGGCACTGTCTGGGGACAGGGGCACTGGACAGTGATACTGGCTTCTAATGTATAGGGGCCAGGAATGTTACTAAATATCCTACAATGCATAGGACAAAGCACAGCAAAGAATTATCCAGCCCCAAATATAGACAGTGCCAAGGCTGAGAAATCCCAGGGCACATTAGTAGAACCAGACTTCCAGTGAGAATGAAATTCCACATTGGACAAACGATGTGCAGTCAGGTGATAAGGCTTCTCCTCCAGCTCAAGTCATGTCATTCCATGGGCTCCCTGGACACTCCCTTCCCACCAAGTCATATCACCTTTGGATCTCAAGCCTCTGCAAAACTTTGCAGGAAACCCTGTTCCCATTTTGGAGGCAGAAACTTTCAGCTGAGTACCCTAGCACATTCCTCCCAGCTCGGAGCAGCAAGTGGGGGGTGGAGAGGGTGGCAGCTCTGCAGGCAACCCGGAACCAGCCTTTTCTTCTCCCCTGAGTGATAGCAAGCCTGCGATGTTCTTGTGCACGTAGGTATTACCACTTTAACTTTTACTGAGGTAAAATAACACCTTGTCACTCAGCACAAGTACCAATCACAAAATGAATTAATTGTAATAACTGTTGTCAACAGAACAAAGGACTTGTTGCTTTCCTAAGCGGATTTCAGCACCACTGAGAACTATATACAAATGTTTCCATTGGACAGGCTGGCGGAAGCCAGTCAGAACATAATTGTATCTGTCTATCTCTTTACTTTGTTTTTAAGGGCGAAGGAATCGAGTTAAAAACCTATGTTTTAAACATATCAATAAATATACCCCTTTTTGTGTTTGTGACGTCTCCTCAAAAAAACATGGAGTCTTTAATAAATTGGCCATGAAAATAGCATTTGCGGCTGATGGTACCAAATAAGGGCCAGCTGTAGAGGCTGCCTGTTGACTCTAAGTCATGAAGGGAATTATGCCCAATTACTTTCTCATAAAACACCCTCTCATTTCTGGGAGTTATCAAAACACATCCTGTGGACAAGCGGTCAGCTGTCCCCCTGCTCCTCAAAGGAGCGCAAGTGGGTTTCATGCTGAGCCCGCCGCACACCTAACTGCTTCCACGTCGTTGCAGGCAGACTTGTTTGCAGCCAGGCTCTTTAACAGTTGCATTTTCCTTTTTTTTTTTTTTCTTTTCCTAGCATTTTTCTATCTTAGCATGTTTCCCTCTTTAAGAAACACTGTAGACAGACACTCTTCTAAGAAAAAAGAGTTGTTCCTGAGAGAGGGAGTGGGCAGAAGGGCCTGGGGACTGTATCACTAGGAAGTCCAGTTCAAACTGTGCCCCCAGTCAGGTCATTCTGTGGTGGGGAACGTGTCTCTCTGGAGGTTGGGAGTGATCCACTAGTTGAGGGTGACCTGCCTTTGAGGGTCTGCTTTGATGAGGTCAAAAGGTGGAGGTTACCAAAAAAGAACTCCTTGGTAGGAGTGTCCACAGTGAAGGGCAAAGATGGCCCATGCCCTCTTCAGGGAGGATCATGAATGGTGGTGTCCACTACAACAAAGTGTATAAGGCAACTTGGGAAGAGAGTCCCCCTTGCAGTAGCACAGCCATCCTCAGCAAACAAGAGGAAATAGCTTTGAAGACTCAGAGGGATGGAATGCCTGTCTCTGGTACACGTGACCTTCTTGGCACTGGCCTGGTACTGCGCTCATCTTTTCCATGCCTACCTCCTCCTTCTGCTTCTCCACGCCCTCTGATCAGTGTGACTCCAATATCTGACTTCATTCCAGAATTTCAAGCCTATACCACCAGATCTATCAGTCTCCCCGACAGCACCTCTTAGAGCAGCCTGCTCTATTGTTTTAATCCGTTGAGTCCTGCAATGAGTCCTCCATTATAAAAAGTAGATTCTTAGACTTTCAGAGATAGCATTGATCTTAGAGGTCATCTTCAATAGGCAGATCAGGAGGAAGACTTGAACTTGGTCATAGAACCAGAGATGTTCCCAGGGTGAGTGCTGTTTTCCAGATCTAAGCTGGTCCCTCTGAAGTGGCCATCACTCTGCCTTCTGGGGCAGCTTCTTCTTGGTGGATCTGTACCCAAGCAAGGGAGGTGTTCTTGTGGCTTGTTCCTGCAGCTTTGGGGCAACCATTCTGGGACAGAAGCAAGAGTCAGAGTCAGCCCTGGCTCAAATGGGCTATGCATTTGGATTTGCATAGTCATTTCTGGCTAGAACCAGGTACCACCTGCAAAAAAAAAAA
>PVHX01017272.1:0-14742 GCA_004024805.1 Geosciurus inauris | reverse complement strand
ATGCAAGCACAAGAGGGGGGAAGCTTTGTGGGATATGTAGAAAGGAGGTACAAGGAGCAAATCTCATGGTGAGGGAGGGCCACTCTGAAGAGACAGGTGGTCTCTATGGCCTCCAACTTCTGGCCTTACCCTCTCTACCAGATTTCTTCCAGGGAATGAAAGAAGGCATTTTCTCTAAAGCTTTTAGAAAGGAAAAGATTCTGTCCCAGGGGATGAATGTAGTTAGCTGTTCATTTATTCAGCACATATTGAATTGTTCCAGAATAGGGAGATGGTTACCAACAAAGCAGTCAAGATCATTATCACCTTCATGGGGCTTATATTCTGTGGGGGACACTGATAATAAGTAAATGCCTGATGCAGATTCAGTTTTGTGGAAAGTGATATGAAGGTAGTGAAGATGGAGAAAGGGCTAGAAAGTAACATGAGAAGGTCAGGAGTATAGAGACCTAAGTGGTGATAAGGAACCAGGCAGGCAGAGATTTGGGGCATAGCTCCAGGAGAGGGGATGGCAAAGATAAATACCCTGAGACAGGAAAGGAAGGGAACATGGAGAGCCTCTGAGGGACCTGTGGCTCACTGCACCTGTGACCAGTATTTCCTAAGACTTTCCCAGGTATCCTGCTTCATTCAAGCTTCTCAATGGTTCTGAAAAATAAACAGGGATGGAAGCAGAGCTCTTTGCCCATTTTACAGATGGATAAATTGAAGCTCTAAGAGAAAATAATGACCTGCATTATTTTTAGTTAGTGTCAATGAAAAGAAGAGTTAGATGCCTGTGTCTCCTGATTTCCAACACTGGGATGTTTTTTAATATGTTGGAGCACCTCTACCTGTTCTGGAATGTGGGGACTTTCTCTAAGTCTGGATAGCCACACTGAAAGAAGACTAGGTCTAGGGGAGACACATGATGGAAATCTTTGTACACTAACCCCACTTCAGAGTGGAAGGAGATGTAGAAACTAAGGGTATCAGTCCTGTGATTTTGGACAAAGCATCCTGAGAAACATAGGCATTTTCAATGCTTGTGTGATGAGGGTCTCTCATCTCCACAGACTTAGACTGCCCACAACAGAGTCCATTCTTTGAATAAATGACCTGCTCAGTTTTTCTTTTATGTATCAGTAGATATCTACAGCTAGTAGCTATCTTAATATCCATACAATATCCATTAATATCTTAATGGCCATACCCAACAAAGTCACTTGGAATTTATGGGCTAATCCCTTGTCAATCAGTTTCTTTGGAGAAAGGAAACTTGGAGAAACCATTAATGACTGCTTCTCAGACTGGTCTGTGGCTGTGAAGTTCCTTCTCATGTTGACCTTGGTCAGTCCCAGGTTCAGCCCCTGTTCTGCACCTTCCAGGATGGTGGACAACATGGTAGGTGCTGTCACTCTAGGATACAGGGGGCACCATTGCTAAGACTGGCAGCTCCATTCTCTTTTCAGGATCTCTGTTCCTGTCTGTGCAAACTGCTTTCAAATGAATAGCTATTTCTGGATCTTTTTTTAGTGTTTCTTTTCCCAGCTGGTAGTTGGGTTATTTGCATTGCATGCCAGTTCTGGCCTCGTGGGAGGCAAGGGGTAGCCCACCTTTCATATTAGCTGCAGCAGTATCTGTTTCCCTGTATTAAAAGGTAAAATTAGGAACTATAGCAACCTTAAAACACCCTTTCTGCTCTCAAATTGAGAAGGTAAGTGGAAGAGCTGCTTTTTTTCTCTCTCTAGAATTATTTGTAGCATTTTCCATATGTAAAGGTGCATTTGCAATAGGACCAGAGGATCAGGATAAGTATGAACTCACACTGGGAGAAGAGATTGTTCGAGGCAAGGAACAGGCTCCCAGGTGGATTCCTCTGTAGAGAAGGGTCCAGATATCCAACTCCCAAGCCCATTGACTCTCAACGCTAAGCTGCATCTTCCCTGGGGAGGATAGGCCATAGGTGTCTGTAGACAGTGCTCAGCAAGTACCAACATTTGGTCCTAATAGTAGTGACCTTCACTCCTTCCCAAGGCCAAGCCAAAGACAATGTGCTTAAAACTGGATGATTCCAGTTACAAGGCATGGCTGGACAATCCTGGTTTCCATTAAATCCAGAGTTCCTCTTCTACGGGAGCTTGTACGGAATTAGGTAATTCAGTTTAAGCCACTATGATGCCATGCTGTGAGGCACTCATGACAGAGAAGGCCATGTTACAGCAACAGAACAGTGTAGGCCTTTCATCCTGATGATGATGGTGGTGGTGGTGATGATATGCTTGTGCATTTATGTTAGAAAACAAAATACTTTTAAATCAATGGAAGTTTTCCTCTCTGACTTCTGCTGAATCCTACTGGACTGATTTTATAGGTGAGAACTATAGCATGACTTGAACCTAGTAAATTTCAGAGATTCATTGAAAGGTGATAGAAGGAAAGCTGGCAGCTGTGTGTTGTCATCTGAGTATGACATTACATAGACAGGCCTATACTGGTACAGGTCTACACTGGTTTTCCTTTGCTTATTCAACCTCTACTTCTGTTCAGGGGGTTACTGAGCTTATAGGAAACCAAGTCGAGAGGTCCTCTGCAGCTGAGTCTACTTGCTCACTCATTCATTCATTTATTCTTGATGTCATTCAGCAAATATTTATTGCACTTTTCTCCTATGCCTGGCACTCTCCTTGTTATTAGGACACAAAAGATGGCAAAACAGCTATAACTTGAGCCCTGGGAAGCTCTGCTCCCAGGACTCATCCCCATGCCAGCAGCTCCTCTCATGGGATAAGACTTCATTGGCAGGGCTTGGAGTGGCTTATCTACCCCTCCCATGGCCCTCTATGTCCAGTCCCCAAGATGGTCCTGTGAGCCCAGATAGATACTATCTACTGCAGCAGGAGAAAGGCGAGCAAGGAAGTGGTGACATCACCTCATGCTTGCTCAGTTAGCAAATACTGAGGGCTCCAGAGTACCAGACCATTTTCTAGACACTGGACATCTGGGAGGTTGAGAAAAGAGACAAAAACCCTTCCCTATCTTCAGGGAGCTTCCTTTCTGGGAGAAAGGGTTGGACACAGACAAATGAAAAAGCCAGAAGGTTAGAGGAGAGACAAAGATAGAGAAAAGCAAGGCAAGTAAGTAATTCAAGGAGTGCTGGGGCAGAGACCACTGCTCCAAAAAGGCTGGACCGAGGTAAGGTCTGTGAGGTGACATCCGGGCAAAGATTCAAAGTAGGCCAGTGAGTTAGCAGGAGGATCTGGGGAGCACATTCCAGATGAGGGGATCACGAGGACCTAAAGCTCGTACAGCTGGAGGAATATTGAAGAGAAAGCATGAAGAAGGGGCCAGGGATGAGCCCTGGAGGTGGCACAGGGCCTTGTGAGACACCCCAAGGACTCTAGCCATGACCTTCACAGGTGAGGGTCCCACAAGCCCAGGCTCAGAGGAGCTCCTCACTTGGTGCAATGCTCGACTGTCCCAGTCTTGACACTCTTAATAATGTGTGAACAGGCACCCAGAAGTTTGCATTTTGTTTGAACCGGGCCCACAAATTATATAGCAGTCCCAGTCCCGGCTTTTATACCAGTGAGATAAGAAGACTCTGGAAGGGAGGAGAAGTGTCTAGACATGATCTGGACCATGCTGCCTGATGGAGGTGGGGGCCCAAGCTGGGAAGGGGGGAAACCAAGCAGAATGCTGCTACTGTGATGGAGGCAGTGACGGCAGCTCCTCCCTGGGGTATCAGTGGTGATGCAGCAAGTGGCCCACAAATAGGACATTGCCCTTTGAGCCTGCAGGTGTGTCCTCTGTTGACTGAAGCCTCAGCCAGCCCTCTGTCTCCTTCCTTTCCTCTTTTTCCCCTGTTATCTTAGGTCTGACCAGGTTCTTCCTTCACCCCAGTCCCTAGCCCTGGCCTTGACATCTGGGGAGTCCTGGTTTCATGGTTTGACTTCAGTCTCTTCTGTCTTCTTATGTACCATCCTCTCCCACCTCCTGGGGATGCGGATAGGTGTCCACTGGCTGCGTGTGGGTTCCGCTATACTCTCATGGGATGGTGTCTCCACTGGTCATTTTTATATCTGATACTGTGGGCCACACAGCCAGATTCTGTTCACAGCAGAGGGACCTGATGCCCCACACTATCCTTACTCTCTCCCCTGCTTCCTGCTGTGACTCACCCAGTGCATTCCACCTAGCCGGTCTCTTGTCCCAGTGATGCTCTCTTTCCAGGAGGAATGTCAGCTGAGAGACCCTGATTCTTTAGGAAGACCTACCACCAAGCCTGCATGTCTCTGCCTCAGTTTCCCTGATCACATGCTCCTTCAGAGCTACACTTCAAATATACCTCTGTGGCCAGATTTTATTTGTTTGGAATTTGAAGTCTTTTTTTTTTTTTTTCCTAAATACTTGGATATACTTCACAAAGAGTACCTTGAAAAATAGCTTTATGAGTTGAATAAGAAATGAAAACAAAAATCACCAACTCTTGAACATTTATTTATTGTTTCTTCTCTCTCCTGTATTTCAATACCTCATCTCTTCAATGCCAAAACATCACACATAGAAAAGCTTTAAAAAATTAAATGGGGGTGGAGTGGTGGCTGTAGCGTAAATTTGCTTCCTAGCTGAGGCCTTGTATGCCAAGTTTTAGTCTGAATTACATATTTACCGCTGAGTTATAAGCCCCTGGAAAACAGGATTTATCATGGAAATAGTGACAAAACCTCACCCAGCCTGGTGTTCTTGGGGGCCTTGGTAATATACTGTGCAGAGAATCAGTTCATTAGTTAGTTATAAACAAAGGACAGAGATAGTAAATTAGAGAAGGTATTTCAGCAGTTTTGTATGTATTTATGACATGAAAATATGCAGCTGCATTTTATTCCTTGAGATAGTATTTAAGTATTTTAGATTTAAAGCACATTTTTAGATATGGCCCTGGCACATTTTTAAGCCTCAGCCATTCTCCTTCTTCTGTAGTTTTATTCCTGGTATTTTCTTCCTTCTCTGTTGCTCATTAGAAAAATGTTAAAAATCCATTTTCGTCTGATTAATAATAAAGCTGATCACATGTAACCTAATTTTCATTCAGTGCTGCCCCTGTCTGTGGAGTCATATACAAAGTGACCTTTGAATCGCCAGTGGACTCATAAAGTACAATAAGCACCATTGTCCTGTCAAAAATTGAAGATGTTTTACATCATTACAAAATTTAATGTTCCATCTTTTCAAATGCACTACTTTTCAAAGGCCACATTCCAATTGAAGCTCATTAAAATCAGACTCAAGTTTCCTGTGGTGGGGATGAAGAGAGTTTCGCAGGCGATGGTAGGAAAATGAATCACTCTTTTAAAACAGATATGGTTACATATTAGTTTTGAAAGGTACAGGGATGGGAGAGCCTCCGCTGCCGGCAACAGTGAGGCTTTTGTGCTGATAAATCCAATAACTGCCTCCCGGTTCCTTTGACTTCACCCACCCTGTATCTTATTTACTTATGAATAAATCAACTCTCAAAATAAAATTGTTGTTTTAAAGTTCAGAGGTGGAACTCAAAGAGGTTTCTGGATGAAAGCTGTAAAATTGGCCTATCAATTTCAGATTTTTAAAAAGCATTCTTCTGACTTAGAGACCTGATATTTTAGAAACTGAGTCACTTTGGGGATCCAGCGGGAGGTTGGCCAGCTAAATGCTGTTCCGCTCCAAGAAATGGAGATATGAGTTTCACCTAAGACCTATCTCAGTCACCTAAGAGATGGATCACATGATGGGACCTGGGAATTCTGAGCCCAAGCTGAATGCCTGGCTTGGCTAGGAAAGTATCCTCCGGCCTTCTGGTTCACATTCTCTCTTGGCTGTAGTCTGGGCTTCTTGGGTGTTTTGTGGCCATGTCTGAGCATTGGGAATGTGGTCTGATCTCTCTAGGTTTTTCCTGTTGATCCCTTTGGCATGAGGGTGATAAACTACAGGACATGGAGAAGCTCTCTCCTCACCTTGGGTGCTGCTACTAAAAAAGAATGATTTCAAAGTCCAGATTTTTACAGACTGTTAATACATCCCTTGAGCTTTAGAAAGAGTGGCATCTTCAACATATGTCTAGGTTGGGAAGTCGTCCACTTCTCAGTGGAGGAGCCCTAATGAGAGACCAGACACTATTCACATCAAGTGGAGCTCAGTATGCTCTACATGCCAGTTGGTTCCTGAAAAGGGGCTTAGTTTATCACTTATTAGACTTTGCACTTTGTCAGAAGAGGGTTATCCAGGTTCTGGATGGTTTCATTTGTGCCTTGATGCACCACTTAAGAGTACAAGCTTGAACATCGACTAGAATTGAAGTTTTGGTCCAGTTCTGCCACTTGTAGCTATGTGACCATGGTCAGGTTGCTTACTGGTAGCTTGGCTAAGCTTCAGATGTTTTGGAGGGATAATCTCACAGAAGTTCCCCAGCTTGCAATGGGTGGCATCCTGATGAAGCTAGAGTTGGTAAAAAATGCACCTACTATATACGTAATCTGCCACCGTTGCTTAGCCTTGTATACTTACATTCACCTACATTTGGGCAAAATCATGTAATGCCAAGCTGCTTGTCTGATAGAGTGTAGAATAGTTCATGTCATTTACTGAATGTTGTGGCAGCACAGCATACGGTACTGTTTTGGGTGGTGGCCTTTGCGATCATGTGACTGATTGGGAGTTGTGACTCACTGTGGTTGCCTGGCATCTTAACAGAACATCATCTCATGTGCTAGTCATGGAAAAAATAAAAATTCAAAATTTGAATAGCAGTTTCTACTGAATATGTAGTGCTTTTGCATCACTGTACAGTTGAAAAAATCGTAAGTCAAATAATTGTTAAGTTGGAGACCATCTGTGGTATAGGTTTGACTTGACTGTATGTGATTATGCCTAAGAAGATTTAGCCCTGTTTCTGAAACTGAGTTATTCATTATTAGGTGTGAGTTGCTGTCTATGGGGTGGTTTTGGTAATATCAGCTGTTGTTTTAACTAAATCCAGACAATCACTAGCTAAGTTTCCTCCTTAGTGCAAGAGAGTTTAGAAAGCTAAAAAAATTGTTTTACCCTCGATTGAATGACTAATAAATATGCTTTTTCCACTACAGATGGAGCAGTTAGTTACTGCTGTGTAACAAAGCACCCCAAAACTTAGTGGTTAAAACAACATCAATTTATGTTTTCTCGTAGGTCTTTGAGTCAGCTGGTCCTGGGTAGACTCAACTGATTTTAACTGGATTTACTCATGCTTCTGTCAATTCCTAGAAGATTGGCTGGGGGCTAACTGGTATGGTTTTGGCTGGGGACTACTTCTTGGTGTACCATGCATTTTCTCATTCTCCAGCAGAACAGCCTGGGCTAATTCTCATGGCAGAGACTCTTCCATGAGAGCAAGTAGAAATGCATAAGCACTTTTACATGATTCTGCTTATATTGTTAACTATTGTCCCACTAGCTAAAGCTACACAGGTAGGCCCAGAGTCAGTATGGGAGGACACTAACAAAGGGCATGAATGAAAAGAAGCATGAAAACTGTAGGCCAAGCACAATCAATCTCTTTCCATGCCCAAGTTCCCAAGGGGCCCATCAAGCAGTAGGAACAGCAGTGTGGACATGTCAGGATCAAATGCTTTACAGGTTATTTTAATTCCTTCAATCTCAGGACTCCACTATAATGAGATGCTCCATTAGGCTTTTCAGATGTGTTCTGGGGTCCTTCCTGCAGTTGTCTGCTTTGACACCACTGGGTCCTATGTCTGCTGGTAGGTTCTCTTTTAAAAGGCTGTCTTGAAAGGATTTGCAACTTCTTGACAGACTTAGGCAGCTCTAGTCCCAAAAGTGTGTGACTGGGATTGGATGATGTTACTTGCTGAGTGTGAAAATCCCTGCCTTTCCTCTCCCTTTCGTTCCTTGTTGACCTTTTTTCTCTTCCTTCTCTTCCCTCTTTCCCTGAGGACTCTCTCTCACCCAGGGCTCCTGGGATGGACTATGCATCCCAGTTCTTCTAGTGGCCACCACTGAGCACAGTCCACAGAGAGCTGCTAGCTGAGGACCCCTTCCCTGTTTGCCCCTCTCTGATCTCTGACGCCCCCTTGTGCTTTCTGGGTTTGCACTGCAGTAAAGGGCCAGCACTTAAGACACCTAGAGTCTGTACAGCACGTCCCTAGAATGGGCCTTCTATCCCTGATGGATAGGAACTGATATCCTTCAGGGCACTGGCATCAGAAATCTGATGCTGGGAAGTGTGGATCTCCCTAGGACAGCTGTGGGCAGATGCCTGAGAGGCAGCAGGTAACAAGGCACACCTGAGTGTGTAAGAGCTCTGTTTATGGAGCAGGGTGTCTCTGTGAGCCTGTGGGCATGGAAGGCGGGAATGGGAACAAGACTCCCTCATCCACTTCTCCAAAGGAGGACTGAGTGAGCTGAGGAGCCACTAGTAGATACTCTGGCAGGGAAGTAGCTATCATCAAAGCCCTGTGAGTTCAGGTTACTATGACTCCACAGGGATTTGCAGAAACAATGGAGATTTAAGAGAATCCTTGCTTATCCCCAAGCCCCAGGAGGCTTTGTGTCTTTTCCTTTGTTCACCTAGGGTATTTTTCTCACCTGGATATCCACCAGGGTAGACAGGGAAGCCCAATTTCTGACTGCTTGAAGCCCTTCCTACTGGTGACCCCACAGACACCTGTGTACCCAAAACCCTGCAGGTCAGGTGAGGGAGGAGGAGGCAGAGACGGTGACCACAGGATGTGAGCACTTGGGGCTGCAGGTTGGCTCAATATTTTCCAAGACCTGTATGAGCCCATTAGACCCCATTTAACATATAAATAGTTTGCCAGAAGAATTTGATATTAACTTCTGGAATTATAAGCATGAACAATTTTCTTTATTTAAAAGCCCCCAAATTCAAGCCCCCACTTGAACCTAGAGACATTGACCTAAGAAAATCCACCATAGGAACACAATAACTTTTCTAGGAAAAGAAGTAATACCCAACTGATAAGTTCAACTAACTCCCCCTGCCTGGAAATTAATCATGAATTTATAGTCGTTGGCTGTGGTGGAAGCTTTTTTTTTTGAGGACCAGAAATGGTTCTTTCTTGTAGGAGAAAGAGAGGCCAAGATCAGATGATGGCTATGTTCATCCTGAGGAGGACTTTCTGGACCTCTTGTGACTGGAAACAGGATGGTAAAGGAATGAAGAAGTTGTGTCCCAGAACAGGTGCCCAAGAACCCAAGACAGCTGAATTTCACAGGATTCCAAGTGGCATTCTCTAAGGGACAGAACTGAGATAGAAAGAGGGCAAGGGTCTTACCATGAATGAAGCAGCTTTTAACTGTGTCCCTGGTGGGAAAAACTCCCTATTTGCTTCCAGCAACTTTGGTCAGCAGCTGAAAAGCCACAAAATCTGTCAGTTCATGGAAACAGGCAGAGTGGGCAGTTCATCCCCAAATAAAAGGGAGAAAGCCCAAGCTCTCTGCGACACCTGCTGCCCAGGGGTCATGGTCAGGAGGAGATTCTGCTGCTAAGCCATTGAAAGCAACGTGTTACACACCTCAGTTTCCTGAGTTACTGTGGCTGATGATCTAAGTTCTTACCAGTTCCTTCTTTGACTGACCTTGGGGATGCCTCCAATTCTATCAGGTTCTCCGTCTGAGACATGAAGGGCTGGCACTAAGGGATCCCTAATGGCTTCAGCATCACTGATAGTCACAGGACCTGTTGGAGGAGACCCCAGCCACTGAGCAGCATTGCTAAGGCAGAAGTGGGAGTCTCAGGAGGGGGCTCTTTAGCAAGCTGGGGCCATGCTAAGTGACAGTATAGGGAGAAGGGGACTTATCACCTTTGGCCCTTTTTGGGTTAGCGGGACTTTCCCCAGGGGACTACAATAGTGGTCTTTTAGTCTGGCTGCAGTGCTGAGAGGAAGGTTTTTGAGAGAGGAGAGTCCACAGGCAAGGCCAGGGTGGCTGGCAGGTGTTGTTCCCTTATTTGCAAAAGGGATTCCTCAGCATCTGGCAGGGGCGTGGTTGTGGTGTGTGTGTGTGTGTGTGTGTGTGTGTGTGTGTGTGTGTTGAACTGCTGCAACCTAGCCTAGATCCTCCAGGGGCATGAACCCTGGGCCTTGCTCAAGGCAGTGGGTGCATGCTTTCAGATTGGGGCTCTGGCCAGGGTTGGCCCCTGTGGCTGGGCTCCGGCATGCAGCGCCCACCCTACTACAAGCAGCCAGCAGCAGGCGGAGGGGCTTTCTCTCCACTGCTCCTTGAGGGACTTGGGCAGATAATGCCACTTAGCTTCTGTGTTATTTACACTCTCAAATCCCCTGGCAGCAGGAGGATAAGGGATCAGTGGTAAGAAAGCTGTTGGTGAAGGTGCTGTGTGTTTAGTCTGGGTGGTGAAAATGTGGTTCCCCCTGTGGCCCAGTCATTGCAATTTCTCTCCCTGTGGTATAACATTACTCTTGGTTAAATAAAAGTGTGTGAATATCTCTACATGTGGATATATATCTATGCAAAGCACAGTTCAGAGTATTCAAAGATACTGGAGACTCAGCCCCGAAAGCTCTCTAGCTACTCTTGGCCAATCCATGCCCAGCCTTCAGAAGGAACTCTCTTTTTCAGTTCTCTAAAAAGCCTTCCAGAACCCTACAGGTTTCTTCCCTGTTTACATCTTCATTAATTCTCAAATCAGCACCTTGCAGAACTTGCATCTTTGTCTATTTTCACTTAGCTGTCCGCTGTCTCGTCCATCTTTTCTCTCAGAGCATAACTACTTAAAGACAAAGTCTTAGGCACATTGAGAATGCCCAAGAAATATGCTGAAATTATTCATATGTGGCAATCCTGGCTTACCAGGAACTTAAACCAGTGCTTCCTGTAATAGCAGCCCCTTGGAGGGACGGGAATCATCATGACAGTATCAATCAATGTATTGCTAGTTCTTGGCACAGTGTCTAGCACACAGTAGGCCCTCAAAACAGTATAGAATAATGAATGAAATGATGAATTAATGGATGGATGGATGGGTTAATGAGCTTGGCTTGACAAGCTTGGTTATTGATGGAGAAACAAGAACAGTAGTTTTGACTCTAGTGGTCTATAGATCTTTAGGAGTATTGGTTGGAAATTTAGGAAGCGGTCCTCTCACTCACAGAAACTGTTGTTTGGCTCAGGGTAGGGTGCTATGGTGTGGTGTTACCAAGCCTTTTGCGTGTTGAGAGTCAACCGTCATCCTGACCTCTTCCAAGCGGTCTCCCTGCTACCCTACACACGTTCCTTTCTCATCTCCACCTCCGCACTCTCCCATCTTTCTTGAGATGCATCCCACTTGGGGTGCCTCCCTCCTCACCCACTCCCATCGTTCAAGGCCCATCAGGCCTCACATCCTCCAGTAAGCCTTTCCTGTGACTCTAGTAACATGAGTCTTTCTCCCACTTGATGACCATAAGAACATTCTTGCATTTGTCTGCAAAATAGCTTCATATCGCAAACGTCAACTTCAGTATTTGTCACATGGCAGTGAAAAGTGCTTGACCTAATTTCTTCATTTATTCAAGAAATATACATTAAGCTTCTATGTGTTAGTCAACCAGACAAGATGCCCCACCCCTACACCTCCCTCAAAATAACCACTGACCTCCTGGAGCTTACACTTAGTTTAGAACCCAGACCTAGCACTTAATAGCAAAGTGTCTTTGGGTGGGTTGTAAGATCTAAGACTGAGTTTTATCCTCCAGAACCACATCTGTCCCCAGGGCTGTCATAAGGGAAGAAAAATGAAACTCACATGCAACAGGTGCACTACTGTGTCCTAGTCTAGAACACCTGAGTGCCCTCTGCTTCTCCTTGTTCTGTTCCTGGATGGATGAGGTGCTGGCAGGTAACTAAGGCTGCATCAATGTCCTTCTACTAAGACAGGAAGGGAACTCCATAATTGAGATTCAGCATAGACTGGTTGGCGAGGACATCCTACTTGCATGTTCTATTGTGTCCACAATCACGTGGGAGAGTTCCTAAGTCCAACCTTCTGGAGAGGAACACAACTGAAATTCAGAGTCAAATGGACCCATGTAGCTGGAAGGGGAACTGGTGTAAAAGCACCTTTGAAAACCAACCTGGAAAACCTTGCACTTTCTTTTCTTCCTCTCTTTCTTTCTTCTTTTCTCCTTCTGACACTTGGTATCATTTCCAATATCAAATACAGTTTTTCAAAAAGATTTCCTGGCCAGCCAACTTCTAGAAGGTAGTCATAAGCCAGGAAATTATTTGTAATGCCCTCTTGAAGCAGTTGTACCTTCTGGAAATTAATTACATTTTTAACACAGTTAGCCTGCTTTTTGCCTACCTGTGAAATATTGTGTGGATTGAGAGTACCGCAAGTATTGTATAGTATTTAATATGCAGTATTGTAGTCCAAGAAACATTTGTCAACATTATATAATAATCTATGATCAAAACACTAAAACTTGTCAACTCCTAGAGTCAGTTGCATTCTAACTCCGAATGCAACCAAAACTCATTTAAAAGTAAATGAAAGTCAAGAGGATGAGATTCAATTAAAATTAATTTAAAGTATGGAAAAAATGATTCACAATGATATAAATCAGCACACTGTTATTGCCCACTTTATCTTATCCTATAAGGGACTCTCTAACAACAACCAAAAAAGACTCCTGAACGAGCAAAGGATACATTGCTGCAAATAAGATGACCCTGTCTACTGAAATCTTGAGAAAAGATTTGAAGGGAGTTAAGATACCATTTTCCTTCTGGATCCTCAACCAGCCATCCCCACCATTACTACTTTTCTGGACTGAGATATAGCAGAAATCCAATTTTAAAAATCTTTCTTTGTTTTTTCCCCCCAATTTTTGAGTATGCATGCAATTGCACTGATAGTAAGATCTCAGCAGAGAAATTAACTTCAATAATCTATGGATTACAAGACATATCAAACCTTCAAAGCAACCCGATGTTAGATCTATTCTCTGAAGGGTTTAAATGACTTTAATAGTTAACAACAAAAGATAGGATGTGTTTTTCCCAACTAAATCAAGATCGGTTGGCCTTGCTTTCTCCCATTCTCCAAAGCTCTCAATTATGGCAAGCACCTTCTTCACCACCCATTCCGAAGCTCTGGAGGTACTGGTCTCCCAGTGCTACCAGGCATCTGCATCCTGCATCAGCAGGCAGGATACAGCTAGCATGGAGAAGAGCCTCCTCAGACTCCTGGGCAGCCCCCTGCTGCATGCAGTCACTCACAACCTTTATTGTCAACTGAGCTATTGATCTTCAGTGTGGTAACCCGAGGAGCTCACACCATGAACTAATCACCAACGTTGCGTTTTAGGTGGCAGCTTTCTAGGGGACAACTGCATCCGTCAGAGGTAGGCCTGTGGGAGCAGCGCTTGGTGCTTGTGCTGCTAATGGGCGTCAAGGCTGGGGAGAAGGCTAAAGTCTGCTTGTGCACAAAGCTTTCCTGACCTGCTTACTTCCCATTACATTTGCAGCCTGAAGCAGTGCTAACTCTGAGGTTCACACGGTTAGGTTGAAGAGGCTTCTGTAATTGGTGCATTAGAAAGACACTTCTGTTTACTAACTTATTGCTATCAGTGGATGCAGGTGTGGTTTTGCCACATGTGGCCTTTCTACTTGTGGCACTCTGCTTCCTCCTGTGGGAGTCCCACTAGATCTCACAAGCCCCAGCTGCGAAGTGCATTCAATCTTCATCCAGTAGCAACATGTGGCTTCCCGGGGAGCTCCCTCAGGCGGCAGCTGTGCCTTGAATTGCAGATGCACCTGCTGGGTTGGAGGTCAAATTGCTTAGGAACTGATCTTTACCAGCTAATGCTGCAGTCTGGGGCTGTCCTACCAGATAGCAGCACTTTTGCAGAATGAGCAGGGTGTTCTGGCACTTGACTGTGGGCATCACCACATGATGAGGCGCAGCCCTGAGCACGGGTTCTGTTCAGATATTGATGTGGTCATGACTGCATCAGTAAAAGCTGAGTGCTCTGGTCACTGTAGTCAGTGACAGGACCAAGGTGTTACTTGTACAGTCCTGATACCCCAATTGAGGAA
This sequence comes from Geosciurus inauris, assembly GCA_004024805.1. Taxonomy (NCBI): domain Eukaryota; kingdom Metazoa; phylum Chordata; class Mammalia; order Rodentia; family Sciuridae; genus Geosciurus; species Geosciurus inauris. The sequence continues at coordinate 669 of PVHX01017272.1, read as the reverse complement.
GAGATTGATGGAGTAGGGGTCAGCTGAAGAAGAGAAGCAAGAGGATGCTAAGTCTAGAATTGCATGAGGTGACAGTTTTCCAACGTGGGGCACATGCCATTCACCTAGGATCTGATGATGGCAGTGAAGCCACTGCCCTTGGAAACATGGGCACTGCATCCTTTTTTCTGGTCTTTCTGACTAAAACTGAAAAGAAAATATCAGTTCGGTACTGTTCTGTCTTTAACACCTCTCCAACACTTGCTAATCACAGTTTTTAACCCAGAGGGAGAAGGTCTTAGGCCCAGAGCCTTTTCAGCAGTTGATTCTGGCTGGAATTTAATAACACTCTCCTGTTTTCATTGTTTCATTAGTGTGACTATTTTCTAATTATGTCAAGTAGTACTGGGTTTCCACTTATGGTTCTGATATAAAGCTTTCTTTCAGAATAAATTTATTAAAAAGTAAAAGGAGCTGCTTTTTTTTTTTTAAGTAAGGAAATAATTGTGCAGGTAATATGAGATTATGGCCAGAGTCACAGAGGCATTAGGAAGACAAGCACAGTTTGGGAACACTGTGATACCAGGTGTGGCCAGAAGAGGAGGCTGTTCATCAGGATGGTGTGTCGGTGAAGGGTGAGGGTCTTTGGATATGCAGAAGAATCTCAGGCAAAGCCGTAAGACATGAGAT